>JAOYSI010070048.1:0-22317 GCA_025775065.1 Hiodon alosoides
ATCATCGAGGCTGTCTGTGATTACCTGAACAGACAGAAGCAAGGCAGACAGCCAAAGTCTGTAGAAGTACTGTGGCATGTTCTCCAAGATGCTCGGGACAATCTACCTGCTGATTGTCTAATAAAACTGCACAACGCTGTACCTTGGAGAATCGATTCAGTTTCAAAGGGAAAGGGTGTATACAGGTGAAAGAATAAAGGAATGACCTACAGTGAGGGAGTGTGGAGGCTCTGTTATGCTGTGGGGGGGCATTTTCCTGGCTTGGTCCCCTTGGAGCAGGGGTTCTTAACCTGGGTTCCATGGATGGGCTTCAGGGGGTCCGTGAAAGTCAAATAAAAATGTAACAATTATATTCATTTATTGAATTTTTCTAGGGAGGGGGTCCATAGCTTTCTCCAGATTTTCAAAGGGGTCCGTGACTCAAAACAGGATAAGAACCACTGCCTCAGAGGGAAGGGCCACTGCAAATCATTATCTAAGTAATTCTAAGTGATCACCTTTGCCCCATGGTGAAACATTTATTTCCTGATGGGAGTGGTCTCTTCCAGGATGAAAATGCTCCCATCCATAGGCCACGAGGGGTCACTGAATGGTTTGGTGAAAATGATGTGAATCAGATGCTATGGCCTTCACAGTCACCAGATCTCAACCCAATTGAACACCCATGGGAGATCTTGGACAGCTCTCTCCAACACCATCATCAGAACACCAAATGAGGGAATATATTTTAGGAAGAATGGTGTTCCATCCCTCCAGTAGAGTTCCAGAGATTCGTAGAATCTACGCCAATGCACATTGAAGCTGTTCTGGCAGCTCGTGGTGGCCCGACACCTTACTGAGACACTTGATGTTGGTTGATCCTTTAATTTGTCACCCGTCTGAATATAATTATATATAAAGTATTTCCTACTTCCTGAAAATGGCATGAAACTATTGTGCTGCATAGTGATTGATGACTGTATTGTGATTGAAGTCCTGTTACACAAAACGTATGCAATCCCATTTAATTAGATAATAATGAGCCGGACTGAAAGATGGAGATGCATCAATAGTAGGCGACAAATTAAATGCTGGAATTTTGATGAAGTTTAATTTAATCATTTAGGGTTCTTCAGAAGAGTGTCCATGCTTTCATGCAGGCTTTGAAAAGCAAAGTGCTTAGTATCAACCATTTCCCTAATCACAAATCCAGTTCAGGGTAACCGGATGCTGGAGCCTGTCCCGGCAGACAAAGGGCGTGAGGCAGGCTGAAACCGGGACGGAATGCCTCCTCATCACAGACAGACGGAATATATAGGGATATAAAGAGCATTTGTTGGTATAAAGCATCGTCAGAACCATTGTCTTTATTTAATTTTTTAAACACAATGTTTTGCGGTTGTCATTACAATGACTAGAGAAGGGAATAAAAAAGATTCCTTCGCTGACAATAGGCTGCCTCTCCCACATTGTTGTAGATCAAGGCCGCTGCTTTCCGCTTCAGTGGCACTAAGAAAGGGTGAGTCTAATTGTAAACATTATGTTCTATTGTGCGTTCGGCTATAATCTCACACCAGACATGTTTCTCTGGATCACAACACATTCACAACCGGGGGAAATCTTCTTTGAGCACAATTATTCCCAGCTATAATTACACACAAAAGTGCTGGCTGTAGCCGCCGAGCATGTCTGTATAGGCTGCAGCAGATGCGATCATGGGTTGCGCACCCCTTCAGGTGGGTTTCAGTGGTTTGTGCCAAGTGTGCTACATGGAAGAAAAAAATAAAAGATTTAGGTAACCTGGCGTGGTCTTCTTCTCCATCCTTTCACAACCTCCTCGGTGGCGAAGGCTTCTTCCCTATCAGAATTTCCATCCCCATCTCCCTTTTAGAAAATAAAAAGGCCCCCTCTCTCTCTTTCTTTTCCTTCTAGTGAACAGAGTGGCCAGCCTCTGCTTCCTTAAGAAGTAACAGCTGTTAACGCTTACATAACGACAGCAGGATGTCAGACAGTTCCTCTGCTGGCTGGTGAGGCTGTCAAAAGCGGTTAAGGTGTGGCCCCCGCAGAGGCTCTGTGACAGACTGAGGGGCCCCCGCGTTTGGCCAACTCGCTTCTGTCCTCCGGCTCGCCAGCGCCAGTGTCCAGCTGTCAGCCCCTCTGTCTGTCCCGCCGGCCTGTCTCAGACCGTGAGCACGCCCCCCACCAGCGGACCTGCGTGCATGCGCACATATGTAAGCGCTCGCTGAACTTTTCACTTAAATTGCAAGCGATTGCAGCGAGGTAGGTTCTGTGCCTCACACGAGCCGGGACTGAGTGCACGTCGCTGTTTGACAATGCGGCTCAGAGAGCTGGAGTCTGAGAAAAGGTTTATTTCATTTTTTTGTCTAATTGAGGTAAATTTGGGAAACAGTGCCACTGTGGTCCAGGCCACTCTTGCAGCAGGGGGCTTTAATGAAGATGTATCGCCATGGTTGCACGTTGCCGTTTGAGGGAGTAGTTCCTGGAGAGGAGCGGCGCGCCTATGAGCCTTTGGTGACTACTGCAGGTCTGGTCTCTGCTTGGGAATCTGAACCCTATGCAAAGAGATCACACGCCCTCTACTGGTGACAGAGCGAAGGAAACAAAACGAGAATGCAGACAGCAGAGACAACATTGTCCTGAGCATTCTTCACGCAAAGTGCAATGTCAGTAGTCGTATCTCAACAGAAGAGAACCAGAGACATTAACAGCACTGACATTCATCCCTTGTCAAATCATTCTGGCCCACAACAACCATGAAAAATCAGATCGTGCCGCGTCGCCACGCGCCTGCCAAATTTTGACTTGTTCACACGTCTTCTCCAAGTGCACATGCTACACCCAAACAGCGAGACAGCGAGAAGCCACTTTCAGTCTTGCGGGACGGGGGAACGGGGTTGCTGAAAAGCAACCGTTTAACTCCGGACATTACCATAGAATGGCTGCACGTGCGTAATTTCTGGCCCCACTTGGCCGCTGGAACCAATAAAAAACTAAGCCCTCTCAGACCAGCTGAGATGTTTTTTAAGCTCACATTTAGATACAGACAGATGAGGTAGAGGTAAACAGATTCACAGTATAGGGAGACATGAGAGATTTTCCCCTCCAACACTAACGTATCAGTCCTGATTTCAATCCTAAAACGTACCCGTCAAGCCGTTGACCACAAAAGAGGGAAACATGTAAAGAGTCAAACAGTTTTTGTCTGTCTACATTTGTCTGTTTACTACTCATAACCTGAAACAACCTGTTTATTCTGTTTCATCATCCCTAGTACAAGATGCGAAAACTTTCATCACAATTTGTTTGTGATAGTAAGCTCATGGTGACTGTAGGTGCTTAGACATGAGAATTGTAAAGCTTCACCTTTAAATCATGAGATGGCACAGGTGATTGAGTGAGGGGTTTCATGCGGAATTAAATGCTGAATGAATGAATTTCTGTTCTAGGGTATATGGCCCATATTAGTTTAACTTTAGCCACCTGTATTTAGAGCCTAGGCAGGAATGCTTGTGTTGTGAACAAGGAGGGTCCATAGCAGAGTCTCGAAAGGGTCCACCGCAGAGTCCTGGAAGATTCAATAGCAAAGTCCTGAATGAGTCCACAGCAGAGTCCCAAAGGAGAGTCCATAGCAGAGCCCTAAAAGAGAGTCAACAGCAGAGTCCCGAAAGAGTCTAAGCAGAGTCCCCAAGGAGAGTCCAAGCAGAGTCCCCATTTCAGAGTCGATGGGAGCACATTTCTTTGAAATCCCACTTCCCCACTTTCCCACTTCTTAACAAATAAAATGGAAACCTTCTCTGCTTAAGTATTTTTTGTTTTTTTGTTTGTTTTTGTTTTTTCTCACCAACTACCGTAACTTTTAACTTTATTTCGATCAGAAATAGAAATCACATTAACAGGAATCAATTTCACCTGCCTAACATCCGTGCAGCTTGGTTGATAAGCACTCACTTATTCTCTCCAAATTAAAATCCATTCGGTTCATTGTGGCCTGCCGGAATCCATGGCTCTGATAGAAATCATCATAATTGGGATTTTTCGGAATTCAGTTATCGCCAGCGCTGACTCAAAAGCATGGCCCATAAAAAGAGAAGCGATTGACTATAACAGCGCTGACGTCTTGACGTACTGCATGTGTGCCACTGTAGTCTTTCTGATCTTGGTGGAGGTCATGCAGCCAGGGGTCGCAAATGTTTGGCATTTATTACGAAAAGGAGAGCGGAGGGGTGTAAACGGGCAACGTCAACACGGGAGGTGTCACAGACTGTGACATCACGCACTACAGGAGGAAATATAGGCTGCTGGTGCATTACTTTAATTACCTTTTTTTTATCCTGCCGAGATTTTAAAAATGTTTTTATTAATAAAATAACGGACTGTTAATTACATTTTCTATTATTTGTTTGACAGGGCCATTGAACCTTGCGGTATGTGGTCACTGAAATTGTGAAACAAAGGACATTCATGTTGAAGACCTTCTGTGGTATGGGGAGCTGCTGGCTTTTTTAATGGTTTTGTATTTTTATTTTTTTTTCATCTTTTTGAATACACTGTAAAAAAAAATTGCTTTACAACCCTTTTCCCCAGCCATTCCATCGGGCTTTAAAAAGAAGGATATGCATCAGATCCTCTCTTGATAATTGTCATTCACATACTCACTGTAGAGGCAGCTAGAAACCAAATAGACCCTATTGAGAAAATCATGAATGTTCAATTATGGTATTTTCCCATAAACACAGATGTAATAGATTAACTCGTTTCTAACTGAATGGCCTTATTAGTCTGGGAAGCAAAAAGGCTCATTTAAGACCTCACAGTAATTCAGCTGAAACACCTGATTTGCAAAACTCATATTTTGGCATGAATTGACCTGCTGGCTTTACAAACAAATATGTTATGATCACATTATGTCCTTCACCCAATAATCAATCAGGTACGTCTGAACTGAAAATCTTGGTGTTTATGTGGATTTTCCTGAGAAAAGCCTGAAGGGAGGGTGATTTAAGAGTATTAGCCGCGGGGTATCCAGTGAACCAATAGCAGGTAGCCTACAGGTTTTTCAGCTGACCCTATTGTCCGGTCCATCCAGCTGCTGGTTATATGTGGGCTGTATTTTCTGACCTAGTCCAGCTGCACAAGATCAGACAATTTTTGCATCCTGCTGTTGTTTCCTCTTAATAACAATAAAAACACATTTCAGATTAATTTCTCTGTATAAGAATGAAAGAGAAAAACATGGGCCTGTCTTTCAAAAATCATTTTTCTTTTTTTCCACGTCATGACTAATTAAAACATTTATTCAGACTTATCCACGGACGGATTCAAAGCATTTAAATGGTATTTGCTGTCTTCAGTTTTTTTTTAGTTTTTTTTTTTTTCATTACACGGATTGTATTTTCCTTAATTTAATTTATTTACAGTCATTAATTTGTTTCACATAATGCCTCAATTTAAAATGTAGAATAGGGATAGAAAGTACCCTAGTGTCCATTTGTTCATCTCATTTTGGATACCCATTTGAAACCAAGGGAACATCAATAGCAGATCGGGGTTGGCGTGAATTAATTAACAATATGGAGAGAGTGCGGACGCACCAGCAGACGGCCGCTGTGAATTAGCATTCGTTTGGGACACGGCACAAGGCCATATTATCGCAGGAGTACAGGAGCCGGTCGCACTGAAAGAAGGATACGGAGAGCGAGGGGCAATTTCCTGGAGAATGGGGAGAATTGGACACTTTGTAAATTTTTCAGCCGACGAAAGGGATGAAAAAATCACCCAAAATATTCAGAGGAAACGCAACCATCACTGTATGGCCATTTTCAGCGTAGCTCTTTCTGAAACCAAAACAAAAAACGCAAGATGAAATCATTATGCTCGGAAGAGCTTGAGGATGACACTCAACAAGACAGGAAACTGCTGCTTTTAGCGGAATTGCAATATTTTTGTTCAAATTGACGTGCAATTCATCAGGTTTTTTTTACCTCGGCCCCATCCCGGTCTTCCAAAATAAGAAGTCTGTTTGGACCGTAGGAAGGATGTGTAAGGTGTTGAAAGCATTGTATTGTCCCTCTGCTTTGGGGAAAAATCCATATGTGTTTATTTATTCATTTACTTTGCAGACAACACCGACCACTCTCTGCAGAAACTTATGTCCTGCTGTTAACAAACTCACTTTGCTTCAGTCTAGATCCGGTCAGCTGAAGCGCCAACAGTCCATTTTTACACACACACACACACACACACATATATATGTGTATGACTGGGTGCAGGCTTGGAAACTAAAATATATTAAAATAGTGCTGGTAAATGAGTGAAAATATTTGGCTTTTAAAATCTTACTAGTGGTTGACCTTGAAGCAGTCTTTGGTAAACTCTGTGTCCATCCCCAAAGCTCGGGGAGACGTTACAAACCTTAATTTCAGCATGACTCTGTTGCAATGTGTGGAATAATGACAAAGTGTAGTATTTTCTATTAAAAAGCAAAAAAATAAAAAAATAATAATAAAATAAAAATACTGGTTAGGATGTGCAACCACTATATATGGTAATTATCCTATCTTACGGTAGATGGCAAAAAAGGTCCAGTTTATAAATTAGGCCTTACCCAATGCCACCCTCCACCTGCGCCACTGTCAGCAATAACTTTTATTATAATAATTATTATTATTCAGCCTCTGCTTTTAAGAGTGAGTTCCTGTCACGGCCCCTTCCCCCTTTAAACGGGCCAACGCAGCTCAAGTTTTCTCCCTGGCTCAGATAAACGATCCTCCATCACTCCTTTTAAAGCAGGGTTTGATGTCTGAGTGTATTTTACTAATGGATCATAAATAAAAACGATCCGCGGTCACCTGCGAGCAAATTAGTAAATGAGTCTGGATCCTGGCACGCAGACGAGCTGGCTTCAGCCCGGCCTCTCTAATCCCTTTCCCTACAGCGCTCAAAGGAACCGGCACCCTCCGAGCCAAGTTGTACAAACAAGATAAGCTGCAAAGAGTGGGTGCGGTGATACGCAGCGACTAGCCCGAAAATAAAAGGTCCCATGAAAGGTTGTGGGAAAAAACCGCACACCTCCTTGCTTCCCTGCCCAGATTCGCCCACGCTCGCACTTCTCCTCCTCGGCCTTGCCAGCCGACTCTCACTCGTCGGTTTATTCCACACAAATACATCCTGGCCACCGCAAGAGGAGTTCATTTATATTTATTTTTAATTTTGTAATTAGTGGCCTTGACAGTTCACCGCCAACTCCCAAGCCCTCATTTCCTAAGACTCGCATCAGAGTCATTTTTCGCTAATAAAACAAGATGTCTCACGTACGACCCACCCTGCATTGCGCCACTGCAGGAAGTATGGAAGGTTGATTTTTTTTTTTCCTCGCTCCGAATGTGGAGCGGTGTAAAGCCGCAGTTCGGCTCGGCGTGTGACATTTCTGGGTTACAAAATGTCTATTAACACTCAGCATTGCCGTGTCTCATCTGAATTCACATTAACACGTTTCCGCTGAAATGATTACACTCGCTCTCAGCAAATGATCTTGTTCCATTATTCTGGTCATAAACAGGCCATTTCAGACTCAAGTCTCAAACTGCACAGAGAGAGAAAGAGAGAGAGAGGGAAAGATAAAAAGAGAAAGAGATGATTGTAACTGAAGCAGGCCTGACAAATTAGATGGCTTTGTTTGATGCACACGATCTGAACAGTGAACAATAGCAGAGCCACGTAGTCAATAGAACTGATTTCCTAATTGCCAAGCAATTCCCTGAAGGTTTATGAAGGTAATAAACAGTGTGTTCCTGCTGAGGGAAAGAGTGAAACACACTGACATGTACACAAGTAGTGTATCCAGTGCATTCGTTCATTCAATGCTGTCATTACCAAGGAAAAGAAATAAGGAAACAAAGTTTTGCGAGCCTTTTGATAGAATTTTCATGTGCATGTGAACTCAGACCCCTCCGCGGTGAACCAAACTCAGACCATCCCGGGAGTCCACTCCGTGGTTCAATTAACCCGGGCACTGCGAACACAATGCTTTCCCATTTCCCTTGTTTTTTTTTCAGCTGAACCTTATTGGCCCTTAAGGCGTACCGTACACAAAGTGGGCCGGAAAGAGTTCCGAGTCCTCTTACAACTGGAGGGACTGTGTGAATACAAAGAGAACCCAGTTTTGTTTCCCTCTTGGTTCACTTTAAAAAGAGAGATTAATTTAGTTCTTGAGAAGGACTTTAATGAAAACATCCCTAATTGCTAAATTAGATACTGCAGATGACCATGGGGCCAATACTTCAGGTGTTTAGCTGTTTAGAAGAAAGACCTTGAAAGTCTGTGAGATCATGGCGCCTCAGGAACAGGGTCCCTGACCCCTGGCTATATGACGATGATAACGATGGAGACCATGAAAACGTAATGCCAGGCGTGAGTGAAATGCAACGTATAAAAGGACAAAATAAAATAAAGAAACCCAACTTTGTTTTTGAGGATCACATCTAGCTCTTTTTCCGACGTTGACCTCATTATCCCCCTCACACTCCTGGGTTCTCCCATCCCGTTTTGGCAGATCATGGGCGGAGGGAAATGTCAGCAATCAACGCTTTCCATCAGGCCCCCGGCTATCGACAGAAGTACCGGTGCAGTGGCTCCACTACGATTCGCGAGATGAAAAGACAGCCTACAGAGCAAACACACTACTGATTGGCACCATATTGACTCCCAGGCTGCTTTGATTGCACAGCATGTCAATATCAGTCTAATTTTTCTCCTGGTATTTATGGTTTTCATCCCTTTATTTATATCTGAATGTATTTAATTTTTTTTTTTTTTAAGCTGAAGGAGCGATCTCTGCTGTTTGCTCCCACAGCAGTGTGACGTACTTTATATATTCAGTATTGTTCTAGACACAAGTAGAGGGTGGGTGTGTGTGTGTGCATTTCCCTATTAAGAATTGTCATAAAATATATGAGTTTCCATTCTTCTAATAAAGATGGGCAAAAAATATTGTTCAGTTACAAAGAGGAAAATGATCCCTTCAATATGCAAGAGGGTTAATTGGGTCACTTTCCATAATCACATTAGGGAAACTGTAGAGAAGAAGCATGCTCATGACGCCTGTCTCTTCTGACTGAAGTTATGGATACATACGTTTTTTTGTTTGTTTTATTTTTTATTCTAGCAGTGCGGCCAGGATTAAATTAAACCCATCTTTATAAACGGAACCTAGAATTGTTCATAAAACCAACCTGGTTTCAAAGGGGGGCCCTGTGGTTGTATCCAAGGTCACCAAAAGGGGACGATTTTTAATTGAAAATGAAATTGTCTACCTGATGGCTTTGCCTAATTATCAAACACGCGGGCTGAGTGCAGTGAGTTCCAGGATATGGGAAAATTGCTGGAAGGGTCACCTTGGGGAGGGGGTAACGTGCGTCCGAGGCCCTCGTACAAACCCACAACCACTCGACCTTTGGTCCAAACAACCTTCTGAATGCTGATGCAGTTCCGTGTCTGGAGACAGGCCATTAGGGCTGGAAATAGGCCACCCTGCAGAGTGCTGCAGCTTCAGATAACATTTATATGGGCAGCCCCCCAACAGCGTGGGAACGTAGAGAGCAGATCTTTGCACGTGTGTTGCAGTATCAGTTTCCTAAGAGCAATGTTTATGCAGGGAGTCACCCAGCGAGGCTTGAAAGGGGGAAGCAGCGATAAAGCCTGGGTCTGTGGGCTGGTGACAGGACACCCTGTGAGCTGCTGACACTCGGTCCGTGGGGTTTGTGCCTTTCCATGCCATCACTGAGCCGCCTTAATGGGCCCTGACATTGCAGCTGTAAGAGACGCCAACCAGAAAATGTGACGGACCTCGGCTTTTGAGGGGAGCAAAAAGCGAAAAACCAACCCAGAGAAACCAGATGAAAGCTGAGATCTGGAGCACTCCGGCCCCGGTCAGACACAGAGAGAAAGAGAGCGTACCGATCGTGGGCCGAGATCGGGAGAGGCACAGATCGGCACCGCGTGCCGCTTGCGTCTGATGACCGTCGCCTCTGGCGAAACGTGAGCGCTGGAAGGGACGGGGTCGATAGGTCCGGCAGGTGGGGGTGGGGTAGTTCTGTTCCAATTCCTCTCTGTCAGCGAGTCGTGCTATGCCCTCGGGTGTAGGCGTGTGTCATGTCCGCATCCCTGGGCTGGCACTCCTCAGCTGCCGGGCATAGCGCCTACATGAAGGTACAGTGGCCCAGGCTGACAGGAAGTCGGCCGCGTAGTGTCTAAGACAGGCCCATTTCAGGCAAATGCGTTGTAAATGCGACTGCTGACTGCTTGCTTGCACATACAAATAGTAAATCGTTGCCATATATACTTTTTGGGATTATGTCATGGTAATAGTTTTAATATGATGCATTTAAAATGCATTTCCCAAATACAGGTGATACAGGTGGTACTCTGACCTCACTGGGGGAGTCCATCATTGTTCCCCTTTTTGCACGCTAATTCACTGAGACATCTCAAGAAGCTCTCACCTTGAGATAAGATGCTAGGAGGTGCCAAGGCTTGCAAGGCGTTCGTCAGGATAGAAGCGCTGAGTTTCATTTCATCAAAGAGGCCAGCCCAAGTTCCATTTGCACCGTCTTTGTGCCTTCAGGACGGCCCCTATATTGCTATAGTGAAGTGTTAGCTTGTTAGCTTAGCAATAAAGCTTGTATTAATGTTACAGAGCAGGTCATCGTGATATTGCCACAGGGAGTGCTAAGAAGCTTGAACTCTTCAGATAGACGCATGAAAATACATCACTTTTCTTCGGAGAAATGCTATTAGCAATCGCCATCTGTGTGTTTTCCTGTAGTTGTCTGTCGGTATACCATGTAGCCAACAAGTTTCAGTAATTCAGACAGGACTATGCAAAGGGAAGTTTATTATGTTGGAAACACATCTACATTTGACTGTATACAGTGATATTTCATTAGTGACATAAACACTGTCATCACTGATGTTATTTATTTAAAAAAATGACTAATTCAGTTACTATTGAGCTATTTGCTAGCAGTGGTTCTTCCATTCTGACTAATCCAATTTGCAGCTTAGTGTTTAAGCCCTCAGTACAGCTTGGACTGGCAGCCTTCCCACAACAGGTATGTGTTTAGCTGCTGTGCCGGCTGCAGCTTTAGGACTGAATGGTCATTACCATAGAGATCTCAGTGCTGTTTTGTGGTTTGTTTGTTTTTCCTACTTTAAGGTGGGCTGCACTTCACCCTACCTTTTTAAAACCAGCCTTTCTTCCTCAAACCGCCAGCCCCTTTCTCTTACGGCCCCTCTGAAAGACAAACATGTTTCAAAAATAAGTTTGCATGGTAATTGATGCGACACCTGAAACAGACACCCTTAAATTTTTTATTTTTGTCCTTCTCTTCCACTCTGAGCTTCCAGGTTCACTGGTGACAAAAACATATCTGTACATTTGACGGCAAAAAACAATAGTCTCCCTGCTGTAGTGTTTTAATTTCTTTTTTTATTTATACAGAAATGCAGCTGGGTATGGAATGTATGATATATTGTGAGGATATATATAATACATTGCCTTGTAGCAAAATAACTCCCCAAACCCAGAACTTAATTCCATGGGTGACAGTGAACGTCCCCGGCCAGGCTCTGCTTGACCCGGAGTGGTAGTGGTGTGGATCAAGTCGGACCTCGCTTTGCTCAAACGTAAAAAGTTCAATGTTGGGAGGTTCTGCTGCAACTCTGTTGGACCTGCAAAAACAAAGGGGTTATTATCGGATTCCCTGAACGAAATTTTGACGTCACAGTGGACAGGCCGAAGGAGGCACAGAACATCACAGCTTTGATGGGCGAGGAGGGGATAGAGGCTAAGCCATTGAAAGGCCAGATCAGCACACTTTTTTTATTTTCCTATGGATCGCTTCAATGCTGCCTGTCATTCCAGTTTTGAGAAGATATGATAAAATGACTGACTAGGATTGTTCAGCAATGCTCATGTCACAGTTGGGGAATCAAAAATATACTCCCTGGCTATTAAAATATGATCCTTGACTTTGTTATATCTAAATTCCAGTCATATTTTTGTCTTAAGTCAATATGCAGCATGATTATGGGCTGGATGGATGGATGTTGAGGGAATGACAGCTGACAGGGTGACAGGTGAGCGGAGAGTCTTGGCTTTGTTTTGGGGGAGAGCAGGAGTCCCATTAAGTGAGACCCACTGAAGGACCAAGGCAGCTGCAGCTGCTCCTCTAATAACTCTTGAAGAATTGGGGAAGGGGCTTTTTCTGGCAGTTTTGTTTTGTATTCTCCAGCTCTGGGAGTTGTCAGTGACAACTGTCTGACAGAGTCAGCCCATAGAGTTTGCACAGAGACAAACCCTGGATGAGCAACCTAATACCTGTACTGATTTCATCAGCATCTCCGCCTTTACATGAATATAAGAACTAAATAATAATAACAATAATGATAATCACATGAAATATTTTTCTAAAATATATTGAAATATACAACGCATGGACACTGCAGGATAATGCATTTAGTTATTTTGGTGATCACTCTTTGACTGAGAGTAATCAGTTAACTGCTTGTTATTTTGCTGACGAGCAGTCAATTTGAGACAATTACTTGACGTGTATTCCGTCACACCCATGGGCAGGCTGTGTACCTCTACTTGGAAACGTATATGGACACCAAACATTTCCATCAAATTTATTATTTTTCCTGCCAGATGTCTATAGCCTTAGCTACTTCTTCCACTTACGTTTCTCATTAACCATTCATAAAGCCGGATATTTCCCAGAGTGATCGAGTGCAGGCACCTTTCTCAAAGCTACGCCGGGCGCTGTCCCACCTAGGGTGCGACTTCTCGCGCCGCAGCCCTGCTAGTGGCATCCCTGGGGAGTTCGCCTTTCTTTACCCTCACTAATTACTGGTGCAAATTGAACCAACAGCCTTATAATGCGTTTAATGGGGTTTCAGGGTTCTACGGTGAAACAGCTCAGGAATCACTTGGCTTTGCTCACTTTTGGTGTCTGTCAAGCTGCTGATCACACTCGCTCGTTAGGAACACCGACCTGCAGTTAATGAATCATCGTTTTGATGAAGCGATCGTTGGGGATAAAAGAATAACCAAGCCGGATTCGTCATTTGGATAGTTTTTAGGTTACATGGCATTCAGGCTTGCAAAGTGCAGAACATATCAAAGTATATAAATAGGAAAATTATTAATTATTCAGCTGGAGGTTTAGTAAAAAATTAATACCCTGGCCTTCAAGACCAGAGCACAGTCTGCTAAGTTTCGGAAAAAGGAACAGACATAAACGACAGTCAGGTGGTAGAGGAAGGGGCTCAGCCTTGTTTGGTCAGGAGAATGTGTTCTTTAGTTTTTCCAGTGGCTGTGTGTTTGTTTCAATCGAGAAAACGTCGTTTCGGTAGATAAGGCGCCTGGGCCTTCCAGAGAAAATGCTGATGATGACCAATAGCTGATGATGACCAATGTGTGGCCATAGCTGATTTCACGAGGCAGAACCATAGTCCCTAGCCCCAGCTCGTCCATATCACCTTTGTCAATGTCCACAATTATCTGTAATGTATCTGTAAAAAAGCTCCCACAACATAATGTACAGTCAGTTTCACTTATACTGTGTAATTCAAGGCGCAGTGTAACAGCTTGATTGGGGAATTATTTTGGCTCAATCATCAGCCCCTTGAAGCAAAAAGGTGATTGTAAATCGTTTTGGGTGTGGGCGGGAGGAGTTTGTTACTGAATACTGAGGACTGAACTCCTAGCAGGCGCATTGTACCCACAGAATGCACAGGGGGCTTTGTCTCGCTGAACACATTGAAATAAACTCCAAATCCGTCACCTCTACCCTGCACACAAAGAGCAGGTTTCACTGTGGCAGGAGCGTGCTAAATCACACTTGATAACAGCTAATTAGCATGACTATTCAGGGGCCACGCTAAAAAAAAAAGACAGAAGGAGAGAGAGAGAGAAGGTTTTATTGTTTCCAAGGTCATTCATTTCCAAAAGTCCTGACAGGGCTCAGGCAGCTGGCTTGGCCGGCATGCCGGTTAAGGGTTGAGGGATGAGCAAAGTTCAGAGCACAGTACTCTGTGCCTATCTCTCTGATCACTGGAGCAGTAACCGTAACGCATGGTTAAGAGAGAAGGAACAAATCAAATTGAAATCCCTGATATACAGCATCTGTTGTTGGTTCTTTCTATCCCTGGTCCCTGGAATTCATTCGAGGCTTGGAGTGCTTAAAGTGCTAATCAGATGACAGCAGCTAACGCAGGTAATCTGCATTGGGTAGGTCCTCCAACCAACCTCAGGCAGCGATTCGTCTGAAGTGCCTCATTTTGCACGATACCTAGCGCCACGCCGCATGAGTGACAAATTAATACACTACACCAGCCAGGGAGACCAAACATCTTGAAGCCGATGACTCTCTTTTTTCCCAAGTCTGTATACCACTCACCTGGCCTCCCCTTCCTACAATAAGACCTATAACAACAGCAAGTTGACTGCTGAATTTGACTAGACTTTGACGCACCGGTTCTCCACAAGTTATAGCATGCTAATATAAAGTGTCATATATAGAGTACTGAAAATCTCTGTCCCGGTTGATGACTTTGATTTAGGCTGTGATGAACAGACAACTTACTTAATGCATCTCATTAGAGAGAGGGGTGATGCCCATCTAAACGCTTAAAAACGAGCCGCACTCTGCCTCATCAGCGTTCCTACCTTCCACTCCACCTTTTAATCTGCCTCTCCGCGATATCGCTCCATCCATCTCTGTTATTCCTGCAGCCTACAGCCGTCTCCGTACCCATCTTTCCATCATCCTGTGAAAGGGAATTGCTTTACACATTGAATTTCAATTATGCTGCAGATAGTTTCATTTTTTTTAACCCTCTTTGCTACTGAGGGCGATTGGATGTGCTCCTGAACAAGCCGTGCCTTTGCTTTCATTCATCCTTTTTTTCCTGCCTGATTTATTTTTTATTTTTTTAACGGACTTTGGGTCAACGCCCTGTTTTTTCAGTGGCCGCGTGTCACTTCAGACCTCGAACCCCCAGATCAGGAAAATTCCTAGCGTTAGTCTGAGATGGTTGGGCCCTCATTTGGCCCACGAAAGGCCCAGCACTCAGGCTGGTCTCGGGTGCTTCCGTCTCCCGATCCGCTCCTCTCGGATGGGATCCCCAGCACCTCTGCCTCTCCTCATGCGCCTCCGTGTCTCTGCGATAGATCGTCTCCGATCCCCCAGCGCTCCCCGTGTCGTTATCATTATCAGCGCTGATTGCTGATTGTTATGGTGTTTGCCCCTCTCGCCTCTTCAGCCCATGCTGCGTATTTGGGCAGCGCTGATTGTGTTTCTGCCGACGCCCCCCTCCTCGGGCTCCTTAACGGATGATGAGCTTGTCTTCCTGGTGGAGCGGGATTGTGAGGGAGGGCTGTTTTCACCACACATAATAAAAGGCCTGTAATCAGAGCCACCCAAAAGTAACAAGACATAAACACACATACACACAAACAGACACAAAATTGCGAGCGGTTGTGTACTGCTCATCAACTTGCTTTATTTGCTGTACCGTTTTTAGACACAAATATGAAGGTGGCATGTTGCTCTACCAGCCTTACGTTGGACCACTGGAACTTTAAGCTCTTTTATTAAGCCATGAGCATTTGATATCAAGGTGGCATCTGAATGTGGGTCTGTGTGTTTTTGTGTGTGTTAGTGTGGGTGTGTGCATGTGTGTGTGTGTGTGTGTGTGTGTTAGTGTCAGTGTTTTTTTTTTGTGCAAAATCCCAAAAACTCAAGAGAAAAGAAACAATGGGTGGCTTAAAGGTGCAGAAGACACATTTCTCCTTTTGTTCATTTGTGGCCGGTGTTGTGTTGTTTTTTATTTTGGCGTTTTAATCTCGGCACAGTCAATAATATTCTTTGTTATCTGAAAATTGTGTGTCTGGGAGAGAAAAAAAAAGTCTCTCTCCTTTGTTTGAAATAGTTGTCTGTGCCTCCTCTTGGCTGGCCTCATAGATAAAGTAATCATTAAACGTCGTTTTCTGCCCGCAATTACTTTCAGCAGTCCTGGGTCACAGGCAAGAGAAAAGGGGGGTAGACAGGGCTAGAGGGGAAAATGGAGGAAAGGGCCACGAGAAAATGTGTCTACATCCTGCTATTTGTAGTAATGGTCTGCTGAAAGCTAGACTTTGGATTTGTTGAGGAGGCCTGTATAACCGCAGCAAATTGGATTAGAGAGGTTGCATCTGAAAGTGTTTTTTTTTTTTTCTTTAAATAATACATGTCAAACTAGACAGCAGAATCAGTCCTATAGATGTGCTTTTACATCACTTGGCTATGAAAAGTCTTTTGGTGGGTTTCTCTTCATTAGCCCACATTAATATTATTTGTTAAAAGCCCGTAATAAGCAGCGTGAGTGTTCGAGGAGATCAAACAGGACCTTTAATGCTTTTATAATCTTTGAAAATATCATTCTCCATTCATTCCGCAATGAAATCTCTAGTGCTCTATCAACAATCAAAGATGAACCTCCACTAAAAGAACTGAAGAATGGCTTTATTGTTGAAATATGGTTTCAAAAAGATTGTGAGGACGCTGTGCTGCTTCTCCACAAAATCCACTTAGCTGTAAAGAAGGCCTTCAGTTTATGTTTAATAATTAGATTTTTTTTTGGAGAATAGGCAACATTTACCAAGATGGGCAAATTTCCCAGATGAATGAGTTGTATCTGGGCTTAAAACTATGACATCTTCTACTTGTGTAGTACAAGTCTACAATGGAAACATGCTGTTTTAGGAGATGTTATTTCAATCTCCGGATCAAAGACGAAGCAGACTCTTCAGGATTAACGCGAGATTTCTGACAGAGTGGCGAGTGCCAGATTTTCCTTCTTTGTTGTTTTTTAACATCTCTTTCTGGATGAGGTGAAGCCTGTATCATCATCATCGTTACCAAACACCTCAACCTGCTCAGAAGTCACAGGTATGACCAAAGTGGGGTTTAAAAAAGAGGTTAATTAGCAGATTCTCTGTGCTTAACACTTTTCTCTTCTTCTCGCCTTTGTTTCTGAGGAAAATGGGTAGGGGTAGAGAGGGGCGTCAGATGAAACAGGACAAAAAAAGCACTGTGGGAGAGAAGTTGTAAGAGGATGGAGCAGAATGTCCGTCAACAACAACAACAACCATGAAACCCTTTCCAGAAGGATGTTGTGAATGAGGCGGTGATCTGCTGGGGCTTTGGGAAAGCAGTCATCTGGTCTAAGTGCTAATGCTAATGCTGGTTAGCAGCAGCTCTAAAGGCCCGGGAATGAGACAGGGACATGGGAGACGGATGGCGGACTGTTCCATAGGCTTGGATCCAACTTGGAAGTAGTTTAGGGTTACGGTCATAGAGTTAAAGGCAGGCCGAAGCACAGACACTCGTTGAAGCACAGACACAGAAGCCTCTTCTCTGGAGACGGTGGACAAGTAGGGGGAATTAGGTTATAATCATGGCTGAAGGGAGACTCCCATGTATGTTTTAGTCAAATCACTGGCATGAAAAACAGGTGAACACAACATTTTTTTAAATTAACATATCAATTTATCAAAACTTTCCATTTGGCATACACCATGCATTATGTTCAGTCAGGGAATATTTTTTGCAGGACCAATATTTAGATGGAATGAACTAACCAAACTTTATTTAAAACATTCCTGTGAGTCCCTGCTTTGCTTGGCTAAGGAGGTGCAACATTTTGTCACAGTCAAATGCAATAGTTTTTCACTGTCAGGGTAGGGAAGATGTGGACTAGGACCGAGGCAGACTCCGTCATGTACATCGGCTCTGAGAGAACCATGAAACATTTACATTGATTTAATATGAGCGCAAATCTCATTTCACAGAGCCTGGATACCTCCAAAGCTCCGCTACCTGCGTCAGGGGGATTAGCATCTAAAACACAGATAAGAGAAGCCTAGAAGAACAAAAATGTAATGCCAGTAAAATGAAATAAAAAAAACTGGCACAAAATAAAATCACCACCCAAGAGCAAGAGAGATGCACAACGGGCGAGTTTCCGAACAAGACGGACTCAGAGTGTAACACTGGGAAATGTGCAGGCAATCCTGCACAATGCCGAGGTCCGGACAGAAGTATGCAGGGCGACATTTGACGCCACATGTGGCTTTGAGAGAATGAAACACGGGCCTTTTCCTTCCAGCTGCTGGTTCTGCTCCTCTGTCCCTTAATGAAAAATGGCATCTTTCCCCTTGTTAAACGCCCATGGGGTTAAACAGCTTCATCATTATTAATGACCAGCCATTTGCCTCTCCAGATGTAATGTTGGAGTGGAGAGCCGGTGCAGGGGGAATGAGAAATGATAAAGTCTAAGTAATTACAAACTCAATTATTTCCTTTCAAATTTCATTTGTTGGACAGAACGAGATGCCGTTAATCACATGTCTCTGATTCTCCCCCCCCTCTCGCTCGCTCGCTCGCTCTATCCTGGCCTCACCCACAATTCCCTGCAATCCACCGCTTGCATTGGACTGAGACTCTGGGAGTTTCACAGTTGACAACATCCTCGGAAGGGAGGATGTTTGGCGAGTGGCTCAGCATGCTCGATAGGAGAGAAAAAAAAACTCCTTTAACATACAATAACGAAGAGCCTGTTCCAACAGCTTGTTTGATGAGGCAAAAATCTTTGCCTATTTTCATGGGAATGATTTGACGGGTATATTTAAAAAAAAAAATACTGAAAATGTAGGCCATGTTTTCTGCAAAGATTGTTCGCAGAGAATCAGATTGCAGAGTGTCACAAAAAAATTATAATAAAATGATAATTTCACAAAAAATTATAATAAAAGTCAAACAAACAACCGAAAATAAAAGGTACAGAAAGACTGTTGGAAACTTTGCACAATAAGCCCTTGATATATATTTTATAAGCTTAATAAACCTATTTTTGACAAACGGTTCTTTTTCATCAAGCTGTGTGGCCTACCTCAGTTCGTTAAATATACTTTCCATTGCAATAAATAATAAGTCAATTAACTTGTTATTTTAACTAAATCACAAATATCGCAGGCACAGGTAAACCTTCCTACAATTTAAGTCCTCTATGTAGCAGCAATACAAAGACAACGTAAACTAACGATTCGCATTTAAATAAATAAAAAAAATTTGCATGGCAAAAATGCTCAGCTCACAGATGCTTATTCCTGCTTACAGATTTAACTGATACACATCCATACCGCTGAATATTTACTAAAACAACTCGGGTTGAGTACCTGTCACTGGTCCAGGCCCTTAGCCACTCCACCACCTGCTGCCTGTTTCCATGTGTGGCGTTTTCTAGGATGCATTTAAATAATCTCAATAGTCGAGGGGAAAATATTTTTACTTTAAACATTTGTCCGGACCAGGAAAAACGCTTTCAGGAGCTTCATTTCAGCTCAAATATTTTCCCGAAATGTTCATTTCTGTGTCTGTGACATTGTCCTTTCAGACACACATTTGTGCGTCTGTGACATTGTCCTTTCAGACACACATTTGTGCATCTGTGACATTGTCTTCCAGGCTTTACGTCTTCTGTCATTCTGTAATCACGTGTGGTTTAAAAATTATAATGTTCAGGAAATTTCACACTCATGAAATAGAAACTTTATTACAGAATAGTCATGCCCCAGAGATCATACAAATGCATAAGGGCTTATTCACCTTGCATATAATTGTTTTAGCACACAAAACCATGGTTATTATAGGCAACAAAAATTAGTCATGAAAGTATTTTAAATTAAGGAGGCTTTCTCTTTTGTGTTACGCCTACCCCGCACAAACATCCATTCTTTCGATGTTGAGCATTGTGGCAGGATTTGCTTCTTTCCAAGAATAAGTAAATCAGCAACTGTTTGTGAAGCTAATTTAATTGGGTCCTGTAGAACACTTCTAAGCAATTATCTCTTTAATTGATACTAATGGGTTCCCACATGCTTGCATAATGATTTCAATAATTAGGCCCCTGCGTCTTTTAATGTAAATATCATTCAAAGTACACCCACTGGTTGTCTGCTAATAGATACCCATGCTTTGAAAAGGAGCTGTCAGCCCTGACTGAAGATTTTCCCTCATATGTCAATGGCTTGGGTCTCCTTGCTCACAAGTATAAATGCATGCAATCAGCTTTTGTCAATGGAGGCATCATCTCAGTCATTCTCATTAATTTATCCATGGCCAGACCACAGGTGGCGCAGTGGTAGAGATGTTGAACTCAAACGCCCAGAGATCCTGCTGTATCCTGTGGCCAGCTACTTGTGCTGAATTTCCTCAGTAAATATCCAAGTGTCTTAATGTCCTACATAGCTTACATAGCTAAGTGTCAAAAGTTAAGTTATGTCAGTTTCCTGAGATGAGAAAGCAAATGACCCCCCTTTGTCTGACAGCAATGTTAGGTGGACTGTTACAGAGCAAACATAGCCTACTTAGAGGACTCAAAGAAACGTTATCGAACTATTTAAAAAGGAAAAACACATATATGGATAGGATATTGCTGTACCTAAAATGTCTTCCTTATGGCTTCCATTGGGCCTTATTCTGTCCCTAATTACAATATAGATGAGGATATGCTGTGACAGTTCAGTGTAATTACCTATACATAAAGGAAATGGGTGTGGGAGTCAGCCAAGATCTCCGTGGATGAGGGCCCGGGGATTTTCTCAAACCTTCCAAAGGGAATGCGTGTTTCTGTGTTAGTGTCTAAATGCTGCTTCCCACATTTAATAATAATAATATAATTAATAATATTAATATACCATCACAGTGATAATAAACAGAATGAGTCTGCTTGATGTGTGTCTATATGAGAAAAGGCTTACACAATTTAGTCAACTGATATTCTCAAAAGAATGTAAATCTTCATGAGAGAAGCTGTTTTCGACTAAAATAAAAACAAAAGTACTCATTGTAATGGATCTTCATGGAGCTGTTTTCCTTTGTTACGTGACGGCACATCAACACCATTAGCAGCGGTGGACAGAGGAGGTCGAGTCACCATCGGTATCTGCCTGGTAAAGAGCCCCCTGCCCCCTGCTTCCTACCCCTCCCTCCACACCGAGACAGACACCGACCGCACCTCTCGGCCCTTTCTGAACGCGGCGAAAGTAGCGCTCCCAAGTGGCCGGCGCTGCGACGCTGACAGCTTGCGCTGCAGGTTTCTGTGGATCACGCAGGCATGAGTGATGCTGCATAGAGCACCCTTTCACGTTTCTGTGACTACAGCTACTTTGGGTTTCTGAGTGCTGCTAACTTTGGGGCCTTGGTAAAGGGACGCATTCACGTTGTGTGTGTAAATGTGGCCGTTGTGTGTGTGTGTGTGTGCGCGCGTGTGCGCTTTGCTCTATTTTATGAACGACGGTAAGACCCACAACTGGAGTACAGCTGTTGCATGAATGATTCTCGATAGGGGGGTAGTTTTTTTTGCTCTCCGCTCGGAGCGAACAACCTTCCTGCTTAATGAAGTTAGTGACCCACCGGTAAGGTGACACGTTTACTGCTCAGCAGATTTATTCACTGGTTCTCCCAACCCGAGTAGTCTGGTGAGAGGCCAGATTGGCCATCTTTCTGCAGAGACGACTTTTACCTTTCCCCCCGGGACTCATTTCTGCTCACTTCTCCGCATGACTACTGTCAGGACAAATGGTTCTCCATCATGCCAAGCTTTTACAAATTGATTTACGGTGGTTTATTATTACTGTGGTACCACATGTATATTTAGTTACATGAAGTAGCCTCCTAATGTAGTGTACATTAGGTGAAACAGTGAAACTTATTTTTTTTTAGTTCTATGGAGGTCGAGCTCAGACCTAAAGTTTAATACTTCTTCTGTAGTACATGATTTTGTGAAGACGACAAAAAATATTGTTAGCCAGAGAAAGAGGGCACATGATGTATGTAATCATGGCTTTGTATTTGTTCAGTGCAGGTGCAGTGTAGTGTAGTGTAGTGCAGGTGTAGTGTAGTGTAGGTGTAGTGTAGTGTAGTGCAGGTGTAGTGCAGGTGTAGTGTAGGTGTAGTGTAGTGCAGGTGTAGGGCAGGTGTAGTGTAGTGTAGTGTAGTGTAGGTGTAGTGTAGTGTAGTGTAGTGCAGGTGTAGTGTATTGTAGTGCAGGTATAGTGCAGTGCAGGTGTAGTGTAGTGTAGTGTAACGCTGCTGAGCAATACACACACTTCAATCAGTCAGTTAGATGTACTACAGACCTGAATGTATCCCTGTAAGATCTGACGAGAAGAGAATTACACCAGGCAGAGAGAGAGGGGGAAAAAAAAGATTT
>JAOYSI010070059.1:9195-22315 GCA_025775065.1 Hiodon alosoides
ATCCACAGTGGTGTGTTGCATATACGTTACCCTACTTAATACAACTTTGCATTATCCACAGTGGTGTGTTGCATATGTGTTACACTACTTAATACAACTTTGAATTATGCACAGAGGTGTGTTGCATATGCGTTACACTACTTAATCCAACTCTGCATCATGAACTGATGTGTGTAACAAATGCGTTTACACTATTTAATACAACTCTTCAGAACCCATCTATGGCAAGAGAACAGAAAACGTGCTGTGCTGGTTGTCCTGAACCTTTACATTGCATTCGGGTCATTTAACACATTATCAGACTCAAGTGAACCTGTAGCCATTGTGTATTCCTCACTCTTTTCCTTGCAGGATGAGCTTCAGATCGCCGTAATGCCTTGTGCTGCCAACCTAATTGCTGAATTAATACACTGGTTTAAATGATTAAATCGGGACATTATGGCCTTGAGACGATGGACTGTGATTCAGGAGGCATGACTTCTTAAGTTCCATGCTTTTTAAGAATGCAGGGCAGTTTAAGCTGGAGGGGTTAGTGTTGATCGTTGCTCTGCCATCTTGATTAAAGACAGCTCTCTATGGTGAGGGATCATAACTCCTACCTTTCCCTGTCTGAAAATTTATGCAGCCTCCTCTCCGAGGCACTCTGTAATAGATTGGAACACTCGGGCGAGATGAAGCGTATTTATGGTCCCGCGCGTCCCGGCTGTCCTGTATTTCATACATTTGCGAGCGTTACCCCCACGCAAGCACACAGCCAAGATGGAGCCCCTAAAGAGCCATTGGTGGCGATACAGTGGATGAAGGACCTCAGAAAAGGAGAGGTGTGGCGGTCTGTCTAGTTTTCTGCTGAGGTTGACCTCAAAAAGAAGCTTTTAGAGGGCAGGGTCCCTCGTGAAATGGAGAGGTGGCAGTGATGGGATAAGTACTGACAGACACAGGAAGTGACAAACAAGTCTATTTTCAGACTGCAGTGCCTTTGAGATGTCATTTCCATCCTGTGTATATGTGAAAACCAGGATTGAGAAGTGTATCCTCCAAATGAATAGATCTTAGTTTATTGTATTTATTACAGTGTATTGTTGTTATACAAAAAAACGACATACTCTGCCATATTTTATTTTGTTCAAAATACCCTTGCATAGCAGATGACTGTTGTCACGTTATTTGACAAATGAAGATAATTTTCCCTCCATTTCTCTGTTCCTTTGTTCTGCTATATCGCAGCGCTTTAGTGTGATATGAAATTTAAAATTATGACAACGAGGGACAAGCAGCCAGTTTGTGTGTCATTTTAGGTGTACCATAACTAACCAGACCTGATGGCTCTCATCTGCATTCTTGGAAGACTATGTGGACATCAAAGCTGTCTAGCTGGCTGAAATCCACGTCCGTGTTGTCAACAGATCATTTCTCCTTCCACAATCCAAGGAGATCCGTCATGTCATTCTTTGAAGAACCAAGCACGTTTTCATATATATATATATATATTTGTGTCCAGAGTTTTTTTTTTTACACAGTTTTAATACAGATATGTAGCAGGCTGTCATCATTGATTTTTCATTTAAAAAGCAGCTCCGCAGTGACTTTAGTTTGTGCCCCCCCCCAAAAAATCAATCACTAGTGTCCTTAGATCCATGGTCATTGCTCAAGAGCCAGCATTCATTTGTTGAAGTAAGTTTCTATATGCCGTTTTCATTCCATTCGTTTTCCCATTTTCATTTCCATCTGAAACCAAGGCTTGCGGAAGCACGAGTGGAGAGGGCACACAAGGAATGTTTTGCCGCTGTTGTATGAAGGTCGTATTTTTCCCCATTCGTCTGCTGTCTTTGGAGACAGACCATGCTGTTTACAGTTCAAGCAGGCCAGAACATTTGGTTCTATGGGAAAGTTAACTTTTTCTACTATTCCTGGAACTATTAAACAATTACTAATTTCTGTGGTTGTGTTGTCATTCATCAAAGTATTTACCAAACAAGTTACCCAAATTTAACTGTAATTTAAGTTGCTACAAATAGATCTCTGAATGCAGTCCGTGCCATGCAGTTCTTTTCTAGCCTAATAATTGACATGAAATTAAAATAAAGCAATTTGAGCAGAGAACATTTTTTTTATTTTGGCCCACAATGTTTATGCGGATGAAATTGTTGATTTAATTCATTGATTCAAACAAAACATATTTCTTTCAACAGCGTGCTTGTTTTTGCAGGGTTTAGGTGTCGAATAAGTTGCCTGACAAGGTTTTATTTGTGGTATTTTCTTCTTATGGAGAACGTAGCCACCTGTATTTGCGTGTTACGGTGTGAATACCGTTCTACGTTGTTCTCTGTCCGTGAACCTTTACCCCCGACCTTTCCACCGCACCTTCACCTTCACTTCAACGTTCCCGCACCTTCAGTTGCATCACCAAAGACGGCTACGAATGCCGCTAAATAATGGGGGCTGTCAACCTCTTTCCATCGGCTGGAGAAATCCCAGTTGAATTTTGTCCGGCCGTCGCTGACTGAGATGTCTATCAGATGGGTAAGAAACCAGTGGGACCTCACGGCTCTTTTGACCCCACAACCCTCCCTTTTAAGTCCCTTGTTTAAGTCCCTTGTCGAGTTGATTTGATAAGACCTGCCGTGTTTGCGACTCGAATTTCACGTCTCAGTTAGTTAGCCTCAATCCAGTCTGCAATTTCTGCCTTTCCAGTTAGGGTTTCTCTCTTTTTCTAAAACCGTCTTTAAAGACTAATCTCTCATACGGCATACAAATGAACCTGTCAGCCTGCTGGAGCAGTCTTCCAATGACATTTTTAGACATATCTGGATTTCAGCCCGCAGGGCCTCCCAGATAATCTTGTGTTTCATAAATTGAAATATTCACCGGATGCAAATAATTAAAAATCTTGTTTTGCAAGAAAGCATTGTATTTAATTTTAAATGAAATGGGAAATTCTGGCACCATCACACATTTCTGTTAATTGAGGCAGTTCCATTCACATCACAAAATTTTTCTCATTAACCCTTTTAAACACTAACATTAAAAATGTCTGCGTTTTCCTACTTTGTACTACTGTTATTCAAGTCTATATATCTCCAGAAATGTATGCCTCACAAACTTGGCTTAGGACTCAATGTGAAGAAGACACCGATAGTGTATACTTTTAGTACAATACGTTGCCAAAAGTATGCGGACAGAGGCTCGTCAAACATCTCTTTCCAAAATCATGGGCATTTATATGGAGTTGGTCCTCCCTTTGCTGCTGTAACGGCCTCCACTCACCTGGGAGGGCTTTCCACTAGAAACTTGCTGCGAGGATTTGCTCACATTCAGCCACAAGCACATTAGTGAGGTCGGCACTGATGCAGGAGGATTTGGCCTGGCTCGCAGTCCGTGAAGCGTTCATCCCTCCCGAGTCTCGTGGCGACGAGGTTTACCCCACTCCAGCCCTCGCTTGGCGTTGTGCCGGGTGATGCTCGGCCATGGAAACCCATTTCATGATGCTCCCGACTGGACTGTTATTGCTCCTAAACAGAGGTTTTCATCTTATGATGATGTCATGATGAAAATTACTGAGCTCTTCAGTACAGGCTATTGCATGGCCGTGTGCTCGATTTTATACAATGGAGTGGCTGAAATCCACTCATTTGAAGGTGTGTCCACGTATGTTTGGCCATGTAGTGTGTCTTTGGACACATTCTTCAAAATGTTACTTTTTTATGTAAAACGATACTAAGAGCTTACATTAGTCCGCAGAAGTACTAGGGATATTCAGATATTCAATCTGGATGTAAAATAACCGTTTACACAGAGACATGAAAATGCAAAAAAAATGTATTAACAAATCAAGATATTTACAATCTTCACCATGCAAACTATGACCAAACATGTACTATGAACAGTTTAATTAGATGCTTTCTAGGCGTGCAACTTCCAGTCAGGAATACGACAGTGGACTTTCCATTTCCAGATAGTCTTGTTGTCCTCAGAGTCCTTCTTTGAGGTGTTAGAAGTGGAAGTGTGCTGGCTTGTGCAGGATTATTGGGCTCAAGAGGAGCAGGTTCCTCGTCAACATACACGGACCTCTGATAAAACTGGTCCTCCGGGAATTTCCTTTGGATGAGCAACTGGATGCTATCCGTATAGCATCCAGCAGTAGAAAACTGTTCACCACAGCAATGTCCACTAAGTGGTGAAACCGCTTCTTACACCACTTAGTGCTGTTTGGAGACTCAGAGTAGTACTTCAGCAGAGCACCAGTCAGATCCCCTCTCCTCCTGTATGGGGGTTGGGACAGGCACAGGACTTGTCTCCCGCCTCCCGTCGCGGCTCTTCACAAGTCATTCGAATAAGCCGTGTGGATTGCGGAGCACATCGTCACCTCTCTCAGTAACAGTAGCTCACCCAGCCAGGTCCAGCGCATCTCCCCAGCTTTCTTTAGCAGACTGTTTCCCGTTGTTATGTGGGGAAACCAAGGCGAGTCTCCAAATGGTCCCACAGGCTCCATATCACAGGCTGTGCAAATGCCTCAGAAGCTGATGTAATGTTTGTCTCTGTAAGTATGGTAGCCCGTGCCCAGCTTTGCAGATGAAAGAAGGTCCACCATCCCGTCGTAGCTCAGGTCCTTCCCTGATGAAGATGAAACCTTGGGTAAACAAGGAAGTCGGTGGTGGAGCAGTTTTGGGTGCCAGCAGGTACCAGCAGCTTGAAACCCCATTTAGTGGGTCAGGCCATTATGTACTGCTTTGTTCCAGTTCTTCCCTTTGTGGCCTCCCTGCGCTCATCAATAACCAGGTTCCTGAATGGCTGGTAAAAGGCCCTGCATGCTGTCAGGATGCTGAGCTGGGAGAGCATTCAAATCTTCTACCAGACATGACCTTGTGAGGGAAGTCTTTCCTTAAATAATCCCTCAACGAAGGTGATCGTGCCCACACTCTGGTATTTCTACATCTCCGTAGTGTCAGTGGTAAGTAAAGTCCGTCGGTGTTGGTGTTCATACAGAGTGTCGTCACACAAAACCAACCCTGAAAAGACCTGGAACAGCTCCAGGGCTGTGTACTCCTTTGAAGTATCCAGCTGAACCCCAGACATTCATTGGACAGAAGAGGTGCTGGATGAGTGCCTGGCCCGGGTCACTTCTGTTCCTCCGACTCTCTTGAGGCCCAGTTAAAGACGATGCAGATACCTTCCTTTTTCGTGGGCGAGAGGCGTGAGAGGTGCCAGATTGGGGGATGATGGAACACCATCACCTCTCCAGACCAGAGTGTCGCCCTCCTCTGAGAAAAAAGAGATGTAGTGATTATATGTAACATGCAGACACGTATACAAATTTCACCATAATTCATTTTCTATTGAAGCATAAAATGTAACAGCTCATCCAAACACAAAAATAACAGCATGGGATGTTAAAAGCACAAAGTATGGCAAGCAAATACATAAAAAATAATTTATTCAGGATGCAGGAAAGTACTAATATATAAATAATAATAAAAATGAATCTCCAGCAGAGTCGAAGACCCTAGGGAGTCTTAGCTCGCCTCCGGATGGGCCAGGAGAGTTATTGGTCGCGCTGTTGTTTAAGATGTTCCTGCAGTGATCTGCGCATTGGTAGTCCTCCAGTGAAAGTTTAGCACGGATTGCACAGCTGGTCGGGCTGGAGGACTTCGGTGGAGAGAGGGCGCGTTAACTGTCAGGCTCGGTGTTGGTCAAAACTCTGCCAGAGGGGGGCGAATGACCCGAAAGCCGGCCTAACGTAGAAGCGCTGCGTCGATCTCTCCAATGACAGAGGAATGATGCGTGACTCTGCCTGCAGTATCTTACCCTGTATGGAATGGAGTACCCTGCCAGGGCGGGGAAGACCTGTGGTGGTGAGGATTCATGCCTGATTTTAAAAACCAGTCATTTAAATAGGAGCCTTAATGAGTCACGGGGCTTTGGAATATGGACCAACAATACTTTGAGTTCAGAAGGCCTACTTCAAACCTACTAATTACCGTGGAATGTCTTCAAACAAATGCTAAAGATGTCTGTGAGATCAGACGCCTAATGAAACAATGATCTTTGGAATAGGCAAGGTGGTATATTATGTCATGGCTGTGATACGTATTACACTTTGTACATTACAAACTTAGTCTTCAATAATAGTTTTATCATTTTAAAAACTGAAAAGGAGAACATAATATTGGCACATTCTAAGGCTGGATAGATGCACACCTGCTACGCCATACAGTCGTTATGAGTGCACTCGACAGAGGTATGGGTGGCTCTTTAAGAATATCAGTTGTTTGCGCCTTCTGTGTACCGCTGTAGCCATATAAGGTAACTATTGTGAATTACTTATCTGAAAAGCTTATTGTTAGAAAACATTACCCCCGAGTGTTGAAGTTTCTCAATGCCAGGGAAGATTAACGTTTGAGGCTTTGATACTAAGCAAAGTGAAAAATGGGCACAGTCCATTCGTGTCTTAACACATGCTGTTTCTGTCTAGATATTGAGCTTTGAGCTTCTTTTGTGGCTCCTATCAAGCATGGCCCAGTACCTCCTTCAGAGGAGGCAGACTATTGGCTGGCTGGCCATGTGACTGCTCCGTTCCCTTAGAGACAGCAGCAATGTAGTGCATTAAGATGCTCATTCAGTAGAGCGCGAGTCAGGGCGATATTCAGCGCACAGCTCCAAAAGGGCGGCTTTGCTTCACTAGCGAGTGCTTTCAACCTGAAAGAGTGAGTGAGTTTTGCCTCTTTGTTTCTCCTTTTTTCTGTCTGACTCTGCTACCTTTTTCTCTCTCTCTCTCTCTCTCTCTCTCTCTCCCCCTACTCGTTGTGATCTTAGCTTGGTGCCTGTTTGCTCTAGCCATCGGTCAATGCGCCGGAAATCAGGGTCGAGACTTTGGTTACACAGTAAGAATTGACTAGCGAGCGTGAACGCGCAGCTCTGGGAGCCAGGAGGTGTGTTTAGCGTCTTTAGCGTCTTTAACGCGCGTCTGGCAGTGTGCGGTCTGAGTGGCTTCAGCCCCCCGTGAGCTGGAGTTTCGGCGGTTAATCGCTGGGCGGGCACAGCATGCCTGCTCCTGACTCGAGACGAAACCCTCTCTGCCTTCGCAGTTTCAGATCACTTTCAGTTTTGCGCGTTCCAAGAGCTAGAAAGAGACGGCGAAGCTGTTGCTTACCATTCGCCAAAGTCTGATGGTGAAAAGAGAGGTGCTGCAGAAATAACAGAACATACAATTTGTCTCAGTCCTTTTCATTGACTGATTTCAGACCATGCAGGTTTAGTTGTGAATTTCTTCATTCGTTCAGTTAAATTTGGCTGTGAATAGACTATATTCGGAAAAAGGGGATCGGCGTTTTGTTGAGTAAATGTAAAACCCCTCTGTTGGACCAGGTGGATATGCTTTGGAAGTTGTTTTCTTGGTCAGATGGCGCTTGATTACTGTGATATGTGACATGAAGGGTTTTGCTGACGGCAAACCCTGCTTCGTTTATGGACAGATAACACCTCTAATTAGTCTGTTTGCTTTGCCTTCTGTTTTGTTTTTTTCCTCCCTCGGAGCTGAGAGTTGGACACAGTGAAGGTCAAATGCATTGAAATGCACCACTTTCTCAAATGGGCTGAATTATTAATGACTGTTTTGCTATTGATTTCCATGCCGATTGGGCCATTGTGTGAGTCAGTGTCTTTCCGGGAGCAGGAGCTGCATTTGGGTTTCGGGAAAGGGAGACGGGGGCAAACCAGCAGACACAGACTACTGCCATAGAGAGAGGGAGCGACACCGTACACGGCTCACAGACCAGGACTGTTCTGAGACACCGTACACGGATCACAGACCTGGACTGTTCTGAGACACCGTACACGGCTCACAGACCAGGACTGTTCCGTGAGACACCGTACACGGCTCACAGACCAGGACTGTTCCGTGAGACACCTTACACGGCTCACAGACCAGGACTGTTCTGAGACACCGTACACGGCTCACAGACCAGGACTGTTCTGAGACACCGTACACGGATCACAGACCTGGACTGTTCTGAGACACCGTACACGGCTCACAGACCAGGACTGTTCCGTGAGACACCGTACACGGCTCACAGACCAGGACTGTTCTGTGAGACACCGTACACGGATCACAGACCAGGACTTTTCTGTGAGACACCTTACATGGCTCACAGACCAGGACTGTTGCGTTAGACACCGTACACGGATCACAGACCAGGACTGTTGCGTGAGACACCGTACACGGATCACGGACCAGGACTGTTGCGTGAGACACCGTACGCGGCTCACAGACGAAAACTGTTCCTTGAGACACCATGTATGGTTCACAGACCAGGACTGTTCCGTGAGACACCACGTACGGCTCACAGACGAGAACTGCTCCGTGAGACACCGCGTACGGCTCACAGACGTGTTGTATCAGGAGAAGCGGGCCCTTACTAAAAAAATTACCTCTCTAACTGGGACCTCAGGAAAAATAGTTTTTCATTAGTTTGGTGTGTTAATCAGCCCCTGACTCGCTTACATTCTGACATCGCTTTTTAGTTTTCCAAAGAACAGCGGTCAAAAATGCATAATATTATAATATTAACATTATTATTTTCATGACATGTTTGTAAACATGGCAACGGTTTAAATACTATATCGTACAATGAAGGAATACGCTGTGTTGAAGTTGTATACTTTTTGACCAGTCAAGGTTTTTTAGCCAGTGGGTATGTGTATGAGTTGGGGCACGAAATCCTACTGGAGCTTTTCTCAGGACTGCTCAGGCTGAATTTAAATTCTGCTTATAGTAATATTAACTCATTCCTTATTCTAGGAAAACTAGCAATGTTAACCAGAAGTTGTATATTACTTTTGGCAGGTATAAATCAATTTTTGTTTAGAGCTTCAGACTGATTTAATTATGTATAGATAGTACTCTGTGTCAGTTTAAGCCTCTTTGCTCTTCAGTGGCACTAAAAACATACTGTTCTGGGTTCTGTTGTTGCTGAAAATCTTAATGGTTTTGTTCTGTGTGTTTTTCAGCCCAGCGCGGCCCGTGGCCAATAACATGAATGACACCATGGTGATGTCATCTGGGGCGCCGACTCCCACAAAAAGGTGAGACGCTTTATCATTCACTTTCTTTGCACTTTAAATGATGTGCTCCGCCTTTGATGGGCCATCTTCGCCGTTTATTAGATCTTTTGTATCTGGAATATCTACTGTATGATGTTACCCCGTACGTTAGTTCTCTACATTTACAAAAACAAGGTAAATATAGCAGTAGATCAGTTTGAGGCCATTTTAATTTGCAACTGAAGTTGATATATGATGAAAATGTGGTCATCCAGAGTCTTTGTCCTTGAGGAAGAGAAGTTTAGACTGCAAACCCCTCTGCTTCCGTGCCAGATGCCCCATTGGAGGCCAGATCGTGTGTTGCAAAATAACTTATTTATTCACTGGGCTCTGGTGAAACCCCTTGTCAAGCATGCAGAATGTCCATTGAGGGACGTAGCGCACAGTGTTTCAGGACAGACAGCTTCCTTGTTTATCTATTATTGTTCTCCTCTGTGTTGTCTGTCCTCTCCCATGCCCTTCAGTCTCTATACCGTCTCTTTAAGGATGTGCCGGGGGTGGATTTCTGCCAGAATGTCTATTCATGTGTTTTTAAAACAAAAGGGATAAAAATGGCTTTTAAGTTGCTTTTAGCGAAGAAAGACTTGTTTAATAGGTTCACTGATTGTTTTTTCTGGTGACAGAATGGTAGTCTTAAAATGGGCATCTGCTCACCGAAAAGCACAACGCATAGATTACTGCCTGCACATATGCCGTGGAGTTCATATGCTGCTGGAAATCCTCTCCAACAGAATAAAGAAAGAGCTAGACTACGTGTAGTCTCACGACTGAAGTGTGTCATTGTATAAATATTTGTTAAATATAAGTTTAAATGTTTGTGTAATATTTGTATTTTTTAGCCTAAAATGGGAATAAATCCCCCTGGATTCCAGAACACTGGTCCTTCCATTTTACCTTCATAAGGATAGAGGTGCGGTTATTATAGTGGCCTGTTCTAATTTAATCGCAGTGGGGGACATTCATTCTCAGTCCGTTCGGTGGACGAGCGGGCGCTGAGCTTGCAGTCCTCTGTGCAGAGGTTAATGTGCTCATGGACCTCAGATATATCACTCTGACGAAATGGAATGTACAGCTATTTTAGAGCATTTATTTGATCTGATTTTTCCACCAAGACTGGGCGATATGCAGATGAACAGTGCCAACCCCCCACAATGTGCTATGATTGAAATCTTCCTTCTCAGGCATTTTGAGGTTTCTGTATGTTTTTTTTATTTATATTTATATAAAGTGATATATGTATTTGAACTTTGCATTAGCAATCCCGATTTTTGATTTGTATGCTAATGAAGGATGGTGTTAGCTATGTGCTTCAGTCAGCTGTGTAGTTGAATAGCCAGCAAGGCTAAGCTAACACCAGATTTTCTGAGGAAGCATTAGAACACAACCTTGTACAGCGTTACCCTACATTTCTGCTCTCTTACCTGATTGTATATCAATTTACCTTATAGACTTTATTCCATCTCATACCTGATTGTATATCAATTTACCTTATAGACTTTATTCCAGCTCTTACCTGATTGTATATCAATTTACCTTACAGACTTTATTCCATCTCTTACCTGATTGTATATCAATTTACCTTATAGACTTTATTCCATCTCTTACCTGATAGTATCTCAATTTACCTTATAGACATTATTCCATCTCTTGCCCTGTATAATTTGGTTGTTATCATGCCATTGAAAGGGATATTTTGTGCGGTTTTATTTGCAGTAGAAAGCCATTTTGGGGAGAAGGTTACTGCAGAGTGTGTAATTAGTCTGAGTGTCCCTACAAAAGGACGTTTGAGTGGATTTAGTCACTGGCGTCTTTGCAAATGCCGTAAGCACAGTTTGGGGAGTAGGAATATCCTATCTGGGTAGGTCAGCCCTGTGATGGTTTTATTTATTTTTAACATGTCCACAGAAAACTCTTGTTGTTCCTTTGAAATGCATGAAACACTCTTGTCAAACATCCGGTACTCTGTTAAGTGAATCCTCTTCTGGTTAGCGTGGACGCTAGTGTTCTTCCGTGATTTTATGTTATGTAAGCTCTTTAAATATCCTGCTAATGGGTTTCAAAGCCAGGAAATTACTTTATCAAACAGTTGCACACCTCCAGCTGATGCCTGATGGTGGCGTTTTTGCAAATGTAATTTGGATGGATTACACAAAGCTGAGAAATTGTTGTTCCTACTGTTAAGCTGTTGATTTGTTTAAACCTGTTGAGCAGACGTTTTTCGCCCGGAGGTCTTAAACCCATTAAGTCGTGTAGAAAAGACACCACGCTGAAACACTGAAAAAAGCTGCAAATATGCAATGTGTTTCTACTGCAGCCCAGTTAGCCTTAAGTTGTTTTTAAAGCAAGTCATATCTGTATTCTAAATGGCAAATTGCTCTAAAGCTCAGATAGCACACTTACAGTAGGGGAGTTTCCACTTCAATTTCACTCTGCCAGGAGTCCAAATTAAAAGGATTGTGTTGAGTATTTGCTTGTCAGATCTGTTGCTAATTGACTTCTCACAAACCCCACTTTTTTATTTAAAAAAGGTATGTGAAAGCCCTTGCTTTCATTATCTCAGGTGTGAGAGAATACTTGACAACAGCAGCAGTTATGTTACTAATTTTACTTCGTGCTGTTTAAGTTGGCCATGAAAATTTTTTGAATATACCAAGTGAAACAAGTGGCCTGTAAAGTGTTTAATCTCCAGGGCGATGTGAATTGTAGAGTGATATCCTGGGACTTTCACAGAAACTGTGGGTTTTACTCATGTGGGTGAGCTCTGCTATGAGCAGTCTACTCACTTTCTTATAATCGGCTGAATTGGTTCATGCTAGCGTTTATTGGAAATATTGTATTTTTTTATATTAAAGTGATGTATTGAACGGCTGCTTAGATGTTTATTTAATGCTTTATAAAATACTTTATGACTGTTTATTCAAGTAGAGTTTCCAACTTTCCTTTATGTGAACAATTTGAATATGTCAATAACACTACACAATGACTTAAGTCAAAGTTATGCAATTTTATTATCCTGATTTGACCAAACAAGTGAGCTGATATAAACTAAAAAGCATTAGGGATTAAATGAACATATTGAGATTGTCCAATTTTGAGGCTTCTGGCACATTTCAGGAAAAAATCCTCTCGGAAAAGCCTTATACTCCTCAGCTCTCTGAGATACACCCAACACGCCAGGTTCCCTGAGGTCTCCCAGTGGCAGGTGGTTAATTCTCTCTCAAACGTGTCACTGGTCGACACGATTGCTGTGTTGTTGATGTCGTTGATGTGTTTCATTTGATTAAATGTGTTTAATTAATTTAATTAATAAAAATAACTTAAAATAACTATAATCGCTGTGTCCCAGAAGGGAAGGTGATTTGGAAGGGAGAATGTTGATAGCGGCCATTTTGAAGTGTGGGTCAGTCTAAAGGGCTCAAAAATAGGTAGCTAGCTACCTCAATGTCAATTAACTTAAATACTAAATAAAATTGATTTTATTTATTACTGACCCAAAACTGTAAGTAGAGGGGCAAGTGCCCCTTCCTATATAATAAAAAAAACTTTTTTATACATTTTATTTAGCAGCAAATTTAAGTTAAATAAGTATAACCCCTTAAACCTCTTTGCAACCTATAGACCATACCACAAGTTGCTGCTTGTTGACTTAAAAAAGAGATGCTTTAAACACAATCAGTTCAGGGGCCACACTCAGTGCATTGATGCTGTAGTTAAACATAATCATTTCAGGGGCCACACTCAGTGCAGAGATGCTGTGGGTAAACACATTCATCTCAGGGGTCACACTCAGTGCAGATATACTATGGTTAAACACAATCAGCTCAGGGGTCACACTCAGTGCAGATATACTATGGTTAAACACAATCAGCTCAGGGGTCACACTCAGTGCAGATATACTATGGTTAAACACAATCAGCTCAGGGGTCACACTCAGTGCAGATATACTATGGTTAAACATAATCATTTCAGGGGCCACACTCAGTGCAGAGATGCTGTGGTTAAACACAATCAGCTCAGGGGTCAC
>JAOYSI010070069.1:0-22314 GCA_025775065.1 Hiodon alosoides
CCCCCACCCCCCCCACCACACCCCCCCCCCCCCACCCACCCCCCGCCGCGCCCCGGCCCGGCGCCGCCCCCCCCCAAGAAGATGATTGATCTATATAACTCAATTTTATTTACATTAAATGTAGTCAAATGAATGATGTTCAACAGTAACTTTCTAGATAATCATTCATAAAATAAATACAAAGAAATGCATGCCTAGTACAAATGCAGGTAATTGCTTATTATTACCTTGTGGGGTTTGATTGAAACTTTATATATGTCATTGGTGGTCAGCATTACTCATCTATTGTGAATATTTTACTTAACCATGAGTCTCCTCATGTTTTGACACTACAAATTAATTTCTCAGTACATTTAGTTACTTGAATTAATAAGATGTGCCAAGTGAATATATCTTACAGCAATAAGAAATCATGGAGCTACGTCAGCTACACAGCTGTTATAACAATCACAGTAACACACACTATTGAATGTCTTACTACTTTAATAAAACTGATCAGTGAACGTTTTTCGCATTTGCACCACAAGAAATATCAGAAACAAAATTTTTACATAATGTTTTAATGATTACAAGAAACATTATTTAATCAATAAAAGTAATCCGTAGCAACCCTTACTGTTGATTTTGTTTAATGTGTATTGATTTATAATAAGATTGTAATCAAGCTCGCTAGCTGGCCAATAGTATAATAAATTTAAAGTATAATAGCCAATAGTATAATAAATTTGTTGTGCGGCAAACAGATCAAACAAATATTAAATTACAGATTCATTTGTCTTCTTTATTCAAGTCATTATATGCGGCATTTTTAAAATATACATTTTTTATATTAGAGGTTGAAGAGTACTAGGGTACTAGCTACAAAGAATTCAGTTGAAATGAATGGAATGCTTTGAATGTTCCAAGCTCTTTTTTTTTGCATACATATGTAGTAGTAAATCTTCCTAAAATTTACATATAAGGTAGAACAGATTGTGCTTTTTTGAATGATTTATCTTTGACCAAAATATTTTAATATGTGTTTTAGATACAGAAGCTCTCATTCTTTGTTGTAGGCACTTACGATTGTCTTTAGCCAACCCAATCAAAATTTTGTCTCTCTGGTGATATTTTAATTTTCATACTAGTTAATGGAAAAATCCACCAGCCACACAGCCATTTTACCGGACCAGTATAATATGTATAATGGTAGTTAACAAAAAAATTTCAGAAATATTAATGCCTCAGCTTACCAAGACATTTTGGAAAATTCTATGTTTCCAACTTTGTGGAAACAGTTTGGGGAAGGCCCTTTTCTGTTCTAGTATGACTGTGCCCCAGTGCACAAAGCAAGGTGCATAAAGGCATGGTTGGATGAGTTTGGTGTGGAAGAATTTGACTGGCCCGCACTGAGCCCTGACCTCAACCCTATCAAACACCTTTGGGATGAACTAGAACGAGATTGCGAGCCAGGCCCTCTCATCCAACATCAGTGTCTGACCTCACCAATGCTCTTCTGGAAGAATGGGCAAAAATTCCCCATACACACCCCCAAAATCTCGTTGGAAGCCTTCCCAGAAGAGTGGAAGTTGTTATAGCTGCAAAGGGGAGACGATATTAATCGGATCGGCCTATGGATTTAGAATGTGATGTCATAAAAGCTCCTGTTGGTGTAATGTGTAGGTGTCCCAATACTTGGTACATTGGTACTATCCAGTGATAAAGCAGAAATGTGTTATTTTCTCATAACCATTGCTGGAACGTATAGACTAATAGAAATGCGGGAACAAACCGTTTTATCATTTTTATTGAAATTGTTCAAAACACATTAGCTTAGAGAGTCAGTAATGTTGGGCAGTGATGCTGTTGTAACTCTCAGGATAGCAGCGAGGTGTGCATCAGAACTTGTTATAATACCCTGTGGAACAAAATTGTCCTGAACGTTTTGTATAGCAAAGGGTAGGATTGTGGTAGCAGCTTGAAGAACTCAGCTCCCAGTGATTTGTTGAATTGATTCTTCAGAACAGTGTTGCTATGTAGTTTTATCAGCTCCATTTGAAGATCACCTTCTGCTGTTTCCACGTCAACAGAGGAGTCAGAAAACATCTGGATTGTGTGTCTGTACCTCCTGAAGTCTGCAATCTGCTTTTCAAATTCTTCCAAAAGCATGGGCAAGGTCAGCAGCATGAAGGCCTTCACACGGTAAAACCTTTTTTCTGAAAGCTGGCCTGGACCTTGCAGTTTAAGGTTCAGGACATTTAACTCATCAGTTTTCTGATTCATGGGCTGGGTGATTACTTGCCTCCATTAATCCTACATGAACTATAACTTACATCACGTTTTTTGGACATTTGCTGCACAGCGATGACAGATGAATGATGCCACCTGTGATAACGCCGGTTAATACACTCCATGACAGCCCAGCCTGATCAGTACTCACATTAAGTGCAACTGAGTATGCACTGAATTTTTCTGCCTTTTTTGTGGAGGTGATGTCAATATTGTTTGCAACTCAACAATAAGTTCCGCTGCAGTGTTTTCAGAGAAACTGACGTTACTAAACAGCCGTTTCTTTTATGGACACATAATTTCAGAAACCTTCAGTATGCAATTAAATAAATTTACCATCCAGCTTTATTGATCATCTCACTCACCATGTATCTTGCTAAAACTGCCGCCTCAGCTTCTTAGTTTGCTTTTTGAAAGAGGTTTTGCTGTGAAGATATTCCCTTTTAAAGCTGAGAAACTATCTGAGCTGAACCATCCTCGTCTATCTCCTTAATATTCGGTGTCCTGCTCTGCATGTACTGTTGCATACTGGGTCTTCAAGTTGTTTCAGGACTGCAACTTTATCCTTTCAAATTGAAGAAGTTGCATCTCTGTCTTGCCAAACAGTGGCACTCTGTGTTCTTGCACTGTCCACTTCTCCTGAAAATTTTAATTTAGATTTTTACAGAGCCATTTTCACTCATTTTTTTCATTCAGCTGAATTGGCTATTGAAGTGGTCCGTGAGCTTGAGACCACTGGTCTAATACCCCTGAATTCCCGCTGATACATTTGCATTGCTCCTGTCTACCCTACAGATGTGATCAAATTAGGATTAATTGAAAACCCACAAAAGTGTATTTTTTAATTAATTTTTTTATTACGTTGTCTCCATATTCTCTATATACTAATTATCCATTGTATTAGGGGATATTAGCCTTATTTGAATTTGTCAATTGTGATATTTTGTCTTGGCTCTTAACTACGAACCCCAGCACCACTCACAGGGAGATTATGGAAGTACTTCTGGACTTTAACGCACCTCACAGCCCAGACAGGAGATTCAGGGAAATGCACGGCACTCCTGTACTCTGCTATGATGCAACACGAGTCAATGACAGGAGTTTCAATGTAGCGAGGATCCAATGGAAACCTTACTGAGTTCCCTCGTAATCTATTCTGCTAGTAGTGTGAAACTACTTTTTTTTGGTGTTTTATTATTACATAATTGTTGCAATTCATACGCTTTCTTGCAGCTTGTCATGTCTAATGAGAAGGCTAGCAACTTGATAAGATGTGCCAGAAATTGTGAAAGGGAATAATTAGCTTGAGATAATGTTGGTTTTGTGTGAATAAAAGTAGGCATTTCAAACACGTATGTATATGTATGTTATGGCTAGGTCTGTTAAACATTTGCAAGAGCATTACCAGTATTGGTGTATGACATTAAATAATATGTCATGAAGTATGAGACTTATTTTCAAGTATGGCAAACATGGCTGTTCTCTCTTGCAGCATGCTATGGAATTGTTCAGGTGCCAACTGGACCTTGGTTTTGCAGAAAGTGTGAGTCACAGGAGAGAGCTGCCCGAGTGGTGAGTCCTTTACTTTACTTTTGATTTTTACTTAAAGGCAGACATTCCCTGTTACTATTAATGCACTCAAAGAATAATCTTTACCCCACATCATACTATTTCTATTGATGAGTTAAAAAGAAACTCTGAAAATGATTGATATTTGTTGCATTTTATTAACAGAATGTAACTTTGAGTGTTCGTATATTTCAATATATCCCTGAAGAGTGATTACAGTGAACATTTAGTAGCCTGATGGTTGGTGAAGGAGGGCCTTTTTTTCTAGGCGGGCAGGAAGAGCATCAGGGGAGGATGTGGTGACTGAGATTAGGTTTTGCTCTGTGTCTGATCATGCAGCTTTGCTTGCACAGAAGGGAAATGCCTACATCAGCAAAGTATCTGATAAAATGTTTTTGCACAGAACTGTCTGATATGTGCTTTTACCTTTCTCCTGCTTAACTCAGTTTAAATCTCAATCTGTCAAATTTGAAATGTATTAAAGGAAAGGAGGTACTCTACTTCCATATTGAGTCTTGACCAGTACCACTTGTTATGAATCATATGATGGACAGAAACCCTAATTCTCACTTTTACAGCACTTTTAATATGGAATTCATATGCTAGAGAGGGGTCAAAGAAATATCCACTGGGTTTTAACCAGAGAGGAGGGATGAACACTTATGGACTCAATAAAGATAACATTGTTTTAAATATCTGGATTAGTTATTTACTATAAAATGAGTATAAAAGACTTGCGCAGAAAATTTAGGGATTTTTTCGGTACCAGCTTCAACATCATAAAAACATCAAATGAAGACAAATATTTAGGTAATGCAAAACTTTAAATTTGCAAAGGATGCTTTCTACTTACCTTTAATTTGTAATGTACATGAAATATACATAAAAATAGTATTTCACACACACCCTTTCAACATATTTGGCCTGTTGCACTGCACTTCTTTGTTCTTTGCTGCAGTTTACATTTAGCCGCTGATTTTTCCATCATATGCTTCCTAAAATTTGGCCAAGAAAAAATTGTTTATATAGAAATAATTATTTTCTCAGAAATGATTGGCACCCCTAGAAATTCTTATGAACATAATCTAAAGTTCATCAGATTTTTTGGCAACTCTTCATGAGTCATTCTCATCCATGACATTGTGTTTTACTGGGAGGGTATATATAGGCTACACTTACTTAGTCATCGATCAACATAGAAAGACCTGAGAACACACAAAGTAAATTAAACCTGATGTTGTTGACCTTCACAAGCAACAGGCAATGGCTATAAAAAGATAACTACAAGCCTGAAAATGCCCATCTCCGTTGGGATTAATTGATCAATTTAGAACAACGGGACCTGTAATGAATCTGCCTGGAAGAGGACACAAGTTTATTTTGACTCCATCCACAGTTTGAGTGGCAAAAAAATCTCCAAGGATCACACTTGCTGAATTGCAGAAGTTTGGGGTCTCCAAGATGTAACAAACCAATTAGATGCCACTTCCATGAAAACAAGCTATACAGAAGGGTTGACAGCAGAAAGTCTCTTAAGTCTCCAAAACACAAATGGAAAGGCCTAGAGTTTGCTAAATTCATTGGAATTTGGGTTGGTTCTATGCATTGATTAAAAGGGAGCTTTTTGGCAACAAACACCAGGGGTGGGTTTGGTGTAAAAAGAGTAAAAAGGTCATGCAGAAAATAACTTAATGCTCACTGAAGTATTGTGATGGATCTGGGAAGTTGTGGGACTCTTTTTTTTTTTTTTTAGTTCCAAAGGCCCTGGGAACCTGGTTAGCATATATAGTGTTGTGGACAACATCAAGTACCGGAGAAGAATTTGGGCCATAACCTAGCGGCCTCTGCCAGGAGGCAAAGACCCAAATCCACATGAAAATTATTCACTGACCATAGAATCAAGCTTTTGCATCCCAGTTCCCTGACCTAAACCCCATTGAAAACCAGCGGGGTGAGCCCACCAGCGAGGTCCAAGGAAGAAGATATTTCCATGGTGTTAGCAGTCCTGCAGCATGGTATGACAGTTTTTGAAGTGTAGATTCTCTGCAGAGAGGAGTCAGCATTTATGTCTACGTTTCAGAGGTGTGAACTCTGTCCCCACAAAGATGGTGCCCTCAAGAGGACAGACAATGGAGGTAAAGTTAGTAGTCACACTGTTATTTCCCCGTCTGATGTTTCTCAGTCACTATCATGCACTTCATCTGCTGTTAAAAAAAATATATATATGTATATATATATATATAATATATATATAATATATATATATATACACATACCCTATTTAAGCATGTAAAAAAATAATAATTTATCTACAAAACTATGCCATGTATGCAACACAAATATGGCAATTTCTGTCTCAAAACTGCTGAACAAAACAATTTCCATAACTATTATAATATAATAACTTATTATGTTTTTATTACCTATATTAAATAATAATAAGATAACATTTACTTTTCATGCTGGACACTTAAGGTGCTTTCTATTAAAAAACAAAACAAAACAAAAAACCGTCATAATGACACACTGGCATATTACATATTCTGTATATCACCCAGGACGTATACAGTCACCAATAAAACTTATGAAAAGATTAAAAACAATTTAATAAAAATCAAAATAACAAAACTTGTGTTGCATTTGAAAAGAAAACCCTTATTAAAATGCTATAAGCTTTACTTTACAATGTAATTAATTACAACATTTGGGTATAGGAGGGTTACAATAAAGCGTTGAATTCAGGCTCTATAAACCTCATCTCTCTCTATGACCCCCTGCACTGTATTTACTAGGATAAAATACGTAATAAAACAGGACTGCTTATTAATAAAAATATTCCCTGGTTAAACAATAGGTTGTAAATCATTTAAAAATACTGAATGTAAAATGTTTTTATTTATTTGTGTGGGTATGTGTTTAGAAGGTATGTGTTCAGGGAGCCGACAAGCAGCATTCCCTAGATTCTGCATTAGTCAGCAGTCAGTAGACAGCTAGGGCGGCCATGGTATATCACAAATATTGATACGGCTATGTCGAGTACCTAACCTCAGGTGCCTAATTGCTCTTATAGAATGGATTTACATTGTTAAGACATTTTCTCTAAAAACTAAAGAGACCATTTAAAAATTCAATTTTTATTCCTCAAACTTAGAATATGATTATGATTAGTCGCTCCCCATAATTCCAACAGGACCGTGAAAAGTATGTGCCATCTTCTGGCATGTGATGTGTATAATTGTCAGTCCTCTTTTTCCAGGCTGGGCCCATGTGGTTTGTGCTCTATATATCCCGGAAGTGCAGTTTGCCAACGTGTTGACCATGGAGCCCATCGTACTTCAGTACGTCCCACATGAAAGATACAATAAGGTATTTTGCATCAATATCTTTCTTCCAGGCAATTTATACTGTTTTTTTTCCTTTCCTTTGGAAGATAAAGGTCTTTTTTAATAATTAGCTGCCCAAGCTCAATGGTTTTCGATGAGTCCGACAGATAATTTCATACGTATGCGTATTTTTAATTTTCAGTTTATGATAACTGGATACAAATACTGAACGCCTACGTGAGTAAACACACATGGGTGAAATTAGTTAGCTAGGAACCAACTACTTACCAACAAAACCTCAGTAGTCTTCAATCTCTCTCCAAATGTGATTTTTAGTTGCTGTATATCAGGGTTCCCCAACTGACGGCCCATGGGCCAAATCTGGCCCACCAGAAATATTATTTGGCCTCCCCAAAGCACCCCAATTGAATTGGAAGTTTTTTTTATTTTATTTTTTTTAAAGAAAAATGCTCCGAAAGTCCAAATCCAATGTCTCTAGAAGGAAGTGACGCTACATAAATAATGCAAAAGTTATATTTTAACTTAATTAATCAATGATGAGTGAGAATGAGGAGACAGTCAACTAATCAAAAGGAGGTGAACAGCGCCTGGTTCTGAAAATATAGCTAACTTGTTATGTAAGTGGTGCCCAGCAAGAGATGGAGAAATACTACACCAGTTGAGTAATTCATTTTAATTTTGAGCTTCATTTTAATTTGACTTTACAAACAACAAGAGGGCTTAATTGGAGTTTATTTCTTCCGAGCCAAGGGCCATATAACATAACTTAACTGGTTGAGGTAGGATATGTGGCTTAACAGCATCTTTTACAAGAAAATAAAAATGGCCTAATAGAAGGGGGATTAAAAAAAAAAATTAGGCCTAATTACAATTGCAACTGCCCAAAAAGGTAGCATCCTACATAAAACAATAATTAAAAGAAAAAAAGGCGATGTCTGTGTCTAAGTGTATCGGGAGTCTCGGGATAACCTGCTCCTGTAACGACAAAACAAACATTAATTACTGTCAGCATGAGACCTAAAATAGCCCTGGATAAGCACTAATAATAATAATCACAATAATGTTAGCAGCCTATTTATTAAATACTAAGTTACTTAATGGGAAAAGTTGCATTTCCCCTCGGACACGATCTTGTGGATTTCGGGTAAGAAGGATGTGATTTTGATGTGCAGGCAGTCCTTGATTGACTTATGTGAAAGTCGGTTCCTGTCGTGAGTCTTGATTGCATTCATAGAGGAAAATGAGGACTCGCAGGTGTAAGTTGATCCAAAAATTGTTAGCACGTACAACGCAAGTTTATTGTTTATTGTGCTGTATTCCTCTAAGCATGCCACCCAAAACAATCACAAGGACTCGGCACTCCTATGCACATCCCTGAATTGGCTTGACGTCTGGAATTCAATCAGCTCAGTTTGAATTGTGGCCTCATCTAGCGAGTGTATCGTTTTCTTAGCAAGGGAGGAGAATTCTCCACCTGGGCGGACTGTGAAAGCATCACGTACAAATGCAATGATATCCTTGGGCATGCTGTAGTCTTCAAATCTGGTGGAGAAGTTGTCCCTCAGCTGGTTGATGAAATTTTTCATGACCTCTGTGACAATGCTGCAGCCTGGTCCCTCTGCCTGTCGTTTATTCAGTGTGCTGAAGTGCAGTAGCCTTCCAAACCAAACAACTCAAGCTTCCTAGTAAAGGCCTCAAGTTTTTACACCATGTCCACGACTGTTGTTCATCTTCCTCGTAACTGCAGATTTAACCAGTTTAAGTAACAGAATATGTCAGCCAAAAAAGCAACATTAGAGAGGAATTCCTCAATTTCCAAAATACAAAGGTGGTCAGCTGCTGACCGCATTTAGCCTTTTCTGAGAAAATACACAAACTGGTCATGCAGCTCACAAAATTTTCCTTTACTCAGCAAGCGCTCGTCGTTGTGAAGCAGGAGATCATCGTGGGTGGCCTCCTCTGATTCTGTCACAAGCTTGCGGAAAAGACGGTTTTGGGTGCTTGATGTCCCCTGACAAAGTTGATTATTCGCATTACTCTATCCATCACATCTTTTAGCTCACCGTTTAGTCTGGCACACTGCCCACTCTGATGGATGGGATAATGCAAGCAATTCATTTGTGGAGCGATTTTCTTCAACCTTCGAACCACGAACACATACCTCTCTCTCTCCATTCTTCCCTGAAACTTTGATTTTCATTTCCACCTTTCTTTTGATACTTTTTGAGAGCGACATTTTCTCTTGCTATCAAGCCAATTGTTTGGAACGAATTTTGACATAAATAAAAAGTAGTGCAGCCTGCAGCAGGCTACATTCCCCACCAATCAACAAATAGACAAAAAATTATAATTTAATAGAGACATTGGTGATTTTATTAATCAGATTGAAATTATTATGTTATTATCACTGAATTTCTTATGTATTAATCAGTTTTGTTAAAATATTGTTCAATTTGTAATGTAGGCCAATTAATTGTGCTAATATTATATGCAAATTATGTTCTGGCCTGCCGACTATTAGCTCAGAAAATATTGGCCTGAGGCCACACCTAGTTGACCTGCTGTATATTTTTTGGTAATTATATAAATATAAATATATAAATATAAAAAACTTTCTTCTTCACGTCTGTTCTTTCTGCCCTCTCGTTCCTCTGCATCTAAACCTTTTCACCATCTTTTCACTCTTATTTCCTAAATCCTCTAGCCTTTCGTCCTTTCTTTTATTCTGTCTGTGCTTTTTTCCTTTCTTTCAGTGCCTCCATTTTGTATACATGACACTCCCTCTCCGTCTGTTTCTCTGTACCTCAGACCTGCTACATCTGTGAGGACCACGGCCGAGAGAGTAAGGCAGCTTGCGGAGCCTGCATGACCTGCAACCGACAGGGCTGTCGACAGGCCTTTCATGTTACCTGGTGTGTTTGTGTTTGTATGTATGTATATATGTATGTTTTTTTTTTTTTAAGTGAATAAAAGTTTGTGATATTAATACGAACACTTATACTAATAAGGAAACACGTGGTTGAATGTGCTCGACTCCAATATCTTCTCTCTGTCTCTTCAATCAGTGCTCAGATGGCTGGACTATTGTGTGAAGAGGAAGGACCTGAGGCTGACAATGTAAAATACTGTGGCTACTGCAAGTACCACTACAGCAAGATGGTGAGGCTCACATAGAAATACACTACAATACTAAATTCATTTTTTCCAGCTGGTTTGTTGTTTCAGTAAACAAATCTGTAGCTCATCATTTAAACAGTCAAGTACCTGATTTATTAAGAAATACTTAAAATAGTTACTGAAGCTTAAAAAAACTAATTAGTTCAACAACCCATTGCATTTAAATGTAACTGGGTATTAAAACACAGCTGATATTCAGTTTTTGAAATGGTTAGTTTGAGTTCAGAATGTTTTCCCTTAAGTGTGAAAGCAAATTTTCCCAGTAACGATTAAAACAAACCGTCCCAAGGCGGTTTGCATCGGATCTGGGGATGGTTTGCTTTATTTTTTTAGTTAGAGTGAAAGCAACATGTTCTCAGTTCAGTTGCAAACATCAAGTGTACCAAAGAGTCAATCAACTCCTGGAAGTGGTTGTTGCATGGAAAATAGAACAGAAAGAACAGAAAAAAATGGCGAATTGCGGGTTGATTTGAAAACAAAAAAAGAATCTCTTCTTTAAATTTGGACAGATACCCATGTACAAATGCTACTTGAAAACAACTAAAAAAAAACAAAGCTGAAGAGTTTTCCAGTTAATTAAAATAGCTTGGCTTTAATTGCATTGCGGAAAAATGTAGAGCAAAATTTTTAAAAACAACGCCATGCCTACATTAAAACCAGGGAAATATTGCAAATGTGATTTTCTTATTGCCATTGCTGATGAATGATGCTGTCGGTACTCTTGAAATGATGGATTTTAAAATAAATTTGAGCCGTGAACATAAATAGTTTATTTTATTTTTAAGCTTTGCTTAGTTTCTTGAAAAAAAGAAGATAACAAAGCTTGCATAAGTGTATCGTTGGGTTTCAAGCATGACCACAGCCTGAAGAAAAACAGTTGTGTGATATTAAAACTGCATACAACAATGCTGACATGTTGACGGACAAATTTGACACATCCTAGAAGCAGATATTATGGTTTAAAAAATAATTTTCTAAACCAAGGATAGGGAATACGTATTGTAACCTGATTTAACCAGACCCTAAATACTTTATTCAGAGTATATTACATTTACATGTAAACAATAATATTTGCGGAGAGTTACCTTTCATAAAACATGGAAACAGCAAATTTTGAATATTACCTTAATTGTAGTAATCCCCAGATTCAGAGGTTTATGTGCGTGTAAATTTAGTCAGTGTTGAAAGTCTCTTTCTGTTGTCTGTGTGCAGAAAAAGATGCGTCCAGGAGGGGTCAGTCCTGGAAACTCATTCTGCCATACCAGAAGGAGTTCCATCTCCTTACAGGACAAACATGGCTCCCACCATTACCGGCAGAGGAGGGTGAGCAATGAACTTTCGGTGTCTATGTCAGTTTTTCCTTAGTCTGGTTCTTTTACAAACAGTTTCTCTGTCTTTTCAACATTTGAAAGTTAGCAGGCATGGAAAATAATTGCTCTTGATCTTGTTAGTTTGAATTTGTATTTATAGTTCACAATGATCACCTAGAACGATTATATAACAGATATAAAATGTATATAGTGAGTCACCTGGTGTGTTATAGTTCCCTTTCAAATACAAAATATGAACCATCATTAATGGGTTATTTCACTTTTAGAATCACCAAATTCTGAGCAGTATGCGGAATTATGCAAGAGTGGTTCCATCATGTGATTGCAATCTTATAAAATGCCATAATAGATCTGCATCCAAACAGAGCTGAGAGTTAGGTCTAGTTATTTATATTCAGTATTCTCTTGCTTTCGCTTCCTTGCTGATTAAATATCTTTGTTTATTGTTTGTCAATATTTTCTTTCATTAGCGGGATGTATCCAGTGAATGCAGCTGTGTGACTGGTTCCCAGATTTGTTTTTGGCTGAAGCTAGTCTGCTCTGTGTGCCACATATTCTCAGCATGCTTTAATACTAAGCTGGCTGAAGATGTGTGGTATGACAGGGCCGCAGGGATTGTAGCTTACCTGGAGATATTTACGCTTGGGCATGCTCTCCCTGTAGAGGTCTTCCAGAAACTTTTGGGACTGATGGCAGCAGCATAAGAAAGGGTTTTTTCAAAATGCACCCACTGCACCCCCTCATCCAGTTTTGAATTGCAACCGCACGATCACAGTCTCTCTCTGCCTTCAGGTTCTTTCTTGGTGGACACAACCATCCCACTTCTGCTTCAGTGTGTTGCTAGGTGTGGTGATGAGGCATCAGCTGATCACCACGGACGCCTCCAACTATATTTGTGTGGAAGGCACATGGTTTGCAGGGCATCTAGGGACCCTTGTGGAGTGGGTGCAGGTTTTGTTTCTAAGCAAAAACTCCTTCCTAAAGGAGTTAGAAGGGACACACATGGTCAACTGGACAGACAACAGTGGCGTTGTACATCAACCACCAGGGTGGTATGACGCCGCTAGGTCTCCGACACCTAGTGACCAAGATTCTGGTCTCAGGCATGATTCCTTTCACTCTTGGTAGTTCAACTACCAGGAGGAATGAACACGGCCGCAGAATTCCTGTCAAGAGGGATTCTGGACAGCACCGAATGTAGGCTCCATCTTCAGGTGGACAGATGCGGGACAGATGCGGCTCACATAGTCATCTTTCCTAGGGACTAGCAAGCAATTTATTTTCCATAGCCTATTTAACATTTTTAACTATCTAAATTTTTTTGTTATTTGTGGAAATGTTTGATGGTGTTCTTTGTGTCATTCCCCAGAGAATCATGAATCTCTGTGATTGTGGTTGTGTCACTGTAATTCAGATTTTTCTCTGGCTGAAGCTATATTCTGGAGCTTTTTTCCTCCTTTGCTACAATTACTCTACAACCTCTTTGGGTCTTTGGGTCACACACCTGTTCTAAATTGCAATAACTTCAATCTGTGCTGCTGTTGTCAGCTATTGTGCTGTACTTTGACGCATTGCACTTAGCCCTAAGTCAACGGGTTTGTTGCACTTACTCTTAAGCCGTCGTATTTGGGCAAATCACGTTTTGACGTTCGTTGTCTACGATGACTGAGCCTCATCACTCTCCCGTTCCAGGGACGCAATATGCATCCAGTTGTGGGTGCTCATCATAGTCCAGAGCTGGGACTGTATTGCACAAGAACGCAATTTGCATGGTTCCACCTTTTGACATAAATAGATAGCATGAACCAGGGCAGCATGAAGTCATCTATTCTCCAGCGTCTGGTGAACAATATTCTGCTCTGATCAGACATGCATATCCTCCTCATCAGGACGGTTAATCTACCAGGATTAGTGAACAAAGCCCCTGACCTCCATTCAAGAGGAAATAATGGCCTTTCAAGAGGAAGTCTGGACAACATCTAATGAAGGCTTAACCCACAGGTTGTGAGCCTCATTTTGAAATGGTTCTGCATCTCTGTTGCAGCTCTTGTGCTGCGTTTCTGAAAACGTAATTGACACCCTGCAGCCATTTGTGATGAATGATGGAGAAAGATTTACCAAATGGGATTTTTAAATGTAGCATTGCATGAAAAAAATAGTAAAATCAAGAGTATTTAGAACTATTTTCAGGCCAAAATGTATTTATTTTTGAAGTAGCACTTTGAAGTTTGAAGTTTTGAGAGCTAAACATACAGTAGATGGTGCAAGCAAGACAAGTCCCACTGGAGGACCTCAGCAGGCTACTCTTTTAGAGGGTGGCAACTGTGGACAAATGTAGTAGGTAAATTGCTGCATGCGGAACTGGATGTATGGACAGTGCTGTATGATTTCTGGTCAACTGGGTTGGAATTAGGTTGCCCTGAAGAGGGAGGTTTTGTTTGATTGTTTTCTTCTTTTGTTGTTTTAGGGGGATATTTAAGTTTGTTTAAAAGTATGCTAAATAAAAATCTGGAACCCTCCCCCAATACGTTGTTCTCTGGCCGCTCGCGGACCCAGCATGCCCTTGCGTGCTACAGTCAGTTTTCCGGGAAAACCACAAAGCTCACCAACACAAACCACTTTTCTTCCTCAATCTTCTTCAAGCAGTTCTGCTGGCTCTTTTTAAAAAGTATTTGACTGTCACTGGTCACAAGACAAGGTACCAACACCTCTCCATCTTCCTCCCCCAGACACTTCGATATATTTGTTTTTGCATGTCTAAGATATTCCTATGAGTACCATTAAATAGTTTTAACTTTTTGTTGAAAACGCTCAAATTAGGTGAGGCTCCTATTGGCCTAGTTAGGGTTTAAGGAGTACTGCTAAGTGAGAAGAAGGGAACAGAATGAGGAAAGGGGCCAGTAAATACTGGAGCTGCTGTTCTTTTGTTTTGTGCTGAGTTTCTAGGCCGTTTATAAATCACTGTTTCCACTCACCCCAAGCCTCAGTCCCAGCGCCTGCCCCCTATTCTTTGACTAATTTATCTAATGTGTGAGAGCAGGGCTATTATTGAAGATTCTGATCTATATATTTTCTGTTAGTGAAGAACTGACAGTCAGCTGTTTAAATACTTTGGTTAACAAATAGGCCTGATTTGGACCAGCCCTGCCTAATGTAAATCTGATTTTGGCCCTTTCAAAGTGAAGTTGTCAACAAAAAGGTTCTAGAGCCACTTGCCCTGATCAAAATAAATGAATGACGACCTCCAGGAAAAAGTTGTTGATGCCTATCCTAGATAGGGTTACAAAGCCATATCTAAGGATCTCTGGCCCTTCAATAGGAAGGTGTAAAATCATTTAGGAATTCACAAAGAATTCTATAAAAACCTGTGGGCTTCTCGCCTCGGCTAAGGTCAATGTTCATGACTCAGAAAAGAAAGACATTGTCCTGAGATGATGATGTGACTTCTGCCCAGCAGTGATTCACACTGCTTTTACCTGGGTGTGTGCTACTGTGTCAGAGAGGGAAAGACAATACTCTAGCACAAAGTCAGACATCAGGTTAATATCCGCTTTCCTGAGATCTGGGGCTTCAGGGACAACCATGCGTCATCCTGTGATGACCTTGTGCAGGCTGAGACCTATTTGTTTGTTGTGGTTGGTAGAGATAGTAAACCTTCCATTCAACGCTCAGCTGGTAGGACAGTTCTTAGATTAGTGCTGCTGTGATGTGTGATCCCTGGTCGGAGCCAATAATGTCAGGGAGACACAGAGTTTGATATGCTTTATCAGTACAGCCGTGTACCCAGCCATTTGGTACTGGTAGGGCCTACCCACCAGGAGAATTTGAATTTGATAATTACTAATAGACATGTGTACCCTACGCATTTGGGAACAGCCCTGGTGGTGCAGCAATGTCCAATTGTAGCACCCTGATCTTACTACCAGGTTGTTGTTTTTTGCATGTGGGGCAATGATCGATAACTTGTTGTGCTGATTTGTCCAAACCCATGTAGCCGAAATTGTGTACCACACCTGGCAAATATTCATGCAGCATAATAGGTGATTTGTTGTTTCACCCACCCCAGCGTCAATATTGAGACATTTGTTAATAACCCAAGGAAGGCCCAAACCTGTTTTAACTTTTCTAGGTTGAAGCCAGTCCCTCACCACACCTTTTTCCTCCTGCGGCTTCAGGAGCCCTCGGCCGATGCGGTATCCTAGGTACTGTGCCTTGGTTTGAGCTAGGTGACACTTTTGGGGATTCACATTCAGGCCCACTTGTCAAGGTGGTCGTCCCACAACGCAGAGTGAATGACAACCATGTCGAGGTACGCGGCTGCAAAGTCCTGGATAACCTGCCGATGGGCTTCTGGGATGCGATACGCATGGACGAGTACAACCTTCCCAGCGGATGTTTGGACGTTGTGTTTCAGGAGTTGTGTGCACCCAGGGGACCAGGAGAAAACATCAGAGAATTAGTCAGCTTTTTTTGTTACTTGTTGTGCAGGCATAAGCCTGGGATTGAGTTTCACCAGTCATGAATGCCATCTGGTTCTTTCTCTCCACCCACCTCTTCAGGATATTGATGTGATATATTTGTTTTACTTTCTGGCAGCGTATTCATTAGGTGACTGGTTCTCCCCATTCTTGGACTTCATACGGCCCCTGCCAGGTGGCCAGCGCCCAGCCCCCCAGTTGGAACTCTCTGGGCCGAGCCTGTTAGACGCTTTGTGCTGCCTCCATGTGTTCTTTCATGATGACGATTACTGTGACCATCTGGTTCTACAGGATATGCTCGGCGAGGGTTTGTGTGGGGACGGTTACCCCTCCCAGGCTTCCTTTGGAATATCCCAGAGTCCCCAGGGCTGGTGTGCATAGAAGAACCAGGAGAACCCTGTCGGAGGCTGAAATATGGTGGAGTGGGGGTCTTCCATGGGGGTCTTCCATGGGCTTACATTCCACCAATTGTAGTCTTTTGCAGACTGCAGCAAGGTTTGGATCATGGAGCAGAGCAGTTCCTTACCTGTTAGAGGACATAAAAATTAGGGGGTTAAATTCAGGGAGCTCACCTTCTCCATCAGGTTCATTGCCATTCCATGCGTCCATCCAGTGCCTTTTAGTGCCAGGATCAGAGCATGGCCCTGTAGCTATTCCCTCAGCCTGGTTATCCCACAGCAGCTACTTACAACAGGTGAAAGCTGGGGCAGGTTTCGCCCAGGAGACGACATGACCCATGCCATGAAGTCCTGTCCAGCTGCCTTTGTCGATATATAGGCGGAGGGAAGCAGTTGGGATTTCCTGGGTGTCCCCATGCACGCAGGTCATAGCCAGCATTTTCCTCGGCCTAAATGCTCCTTCAGGTACCAGCTTGGGCCATTTGAGGGTCAAGGCGCCGACAAGACTCGGGCCTCTCGTGGTCCAATGCGAGCAGGATAGTGTCGAACCAGAGCCCCTTTAGCCCCCTTCAGACGGTGGTGTCGGCCGGACTGGCTCCATAACCATCAGGGCCGGAGGGGGGCTTCTTTCTAGCTGTCGGGGTTTAAGGGCATGTGAAATGTCATGGGCAGAGCTGTGTGACCATCCACTGGATTTTGTGCAGCATGCTGTTAAGGCTGTGGTCCATTATGACCGTGTCAGTGATTTCATCGACGCTTGGGTCATGGAAGAAGCAAGGCCGTTCCCAGGTGGTGGACTCCGTACAGATGGGCCCAGGCGAGTTTGGCTGATACTCCCAATAGTGGAAGCACTGTGCACTGGAGTGTGGCTTAAGGCCCATCCACGAAAGGATCTCACGTTTTCAGGCAAATCACTGGGAATTATCTTGGTTAAGATCCTACTAGGTGTGCTGTGCCTTCCTGAATGGAGGGGGCCCGGATGCTGGCCCAGTCCTTCCTCACCCACCCTTTGCCTTCAGCCATCCTCTTGAAATTGAGATGGTTGGCCTCGGGATTGTCAGCGTCCATCATTTTGAGGAGCAGGTCCTGGGAGCAACAAATGGACAGGAGTATTCGGGCAGTTTCTCCCAGGGCCGGGGACGCCTGTCCGATGTTACTAGAGGTCCCAGTCAGGAGCCGTGTGAAGTGGTTCATCGTTTTTGCCTTACCATGGATTTTAATATCGTAGGGATCATTACTGTCACACTTCATTTGTCCTTTACCTCGCTTCCAACCACAGATTCACACGGTGCAGATCCAACAACTCGGTTCAACCAGCCAAAATTTGCTTTTCTATAGAATAAATGAAGAGCTATTACCTCTTTGCTTTAGGTCCAGACTTAGCTGTTTGAGTTATCGGGTCCTCAATGGTCCTCTATGGGGAATCCCATCCCCAATTTTTTTTGGGAGGCAACAAAGGAGAACTTGTGAAAAAATATTTAATTAGTCTTGTACAAGCTGTAGAGGAGCGATATAGCAAAGAAAATTGCACACCCTTGTTTCAACTGAACTTTCCATTCCGCCAGGCTTTATACTTCCCTCACCCTTGACACCCGTTATCAGTTCAGTTCTGCCTAGGGGCAGAACTGGATTGAGAAATAAGTGGCCCAATGCTATTTAAACCTTTAAATAATCTTTGCTGCAAAATTTATCGCAAATTTAAATAAATAAGATGGTGGTTCGTCATAAATCCACATTAAACAGAACTGGACCTTGAAGAGGGGATGGCCCTATTTGTCTATATGCAGAGAAATTATTTAAAATCATCACTAAATGTTTTACGGCCAAACGTTTGTGGCTAATTCAAGTGCAAAATAAGTTGGAGCATTGGTGCATACATCAAATTTTTTTCCACAATGGTAATTGAAATCACCATTAAATGGCAATAATCACACAACATGTATTTCTTTTCAGAGCCACAAGGACAAGCTGAGGCAAAAAGAGCGACACAAGAAGTCTTCTGACAGCATGCCCAGTCTAGGTTCCTCTCTCTCCAGTACCTCAGACAAGGTAAGTCTGTATGTTCTTTTGTTTTGCCCTTTCCCTTAGACCACTGTTTTTCCCCAACTTGGGTGGATTGTGGAATGTTAAAAATGGATCAGCAATATATAATTTGCAAAGACTTACCTTTTTTTTCTTGGTAAATAAAACATATTCAGTATTCACTTAGCAGTAGAGTAGGGCTGGGCGATATGGCCAAAAATGTTATCACAATAAAAAATTCCATACCGGTCGATATCGATAATTATCACGATAAATGTCCAGTCATTATTTCTTTCAAGTTTAAAGGCTGATTTTTGATCCTGAGTGATAGAAACCAGCCGGTTAATTGTGGTTTTAAACTATTCTTTATGGTCAGAACATGACAAACACAACAGTGGATCATTTCTGGTATATATCTGAGGTATATAATTCAAAACAATTATAATGATAAAATCTTTATATATAAAGAGTAAAATTAAGTAAAATTCTTTTTCAGTCCTTTTTCCTCTACAAAATAAATATCGTAATAGATTTAGCCTAATGTGTTGCCAACTCCACTGTTGTTTCCGCTTCTTGCGGTTTGAGGTCTCCGTTCACCTCGGTTGCTTTGCACTTCTATGTACTTTAGCTGCTCTTTGACTTTGCTTAACAACTCCACGTGGCAAGTCCTTTTCGAAGACCTAGTGAGAGTGCAACTTGTTTATTATTATTGTTATCGTTTTATCGCCCAGCCCTACAGAGTACAAATCACCCACTCTAACTGGAAATAGCTAAATATAACTTGAAATTACTTGAGCTAAGTTCCAGATAGGAAAGTATTGTTGTGCATAGATATTTATTGTGTGGATAGGAATTTTATCTATGTATCCGTTTTTAATGGCAAGCGTCATAACTTAGGAAAACTAAACTTAGTTGCTGATCCTGACCACAGACTGATGATATCTACCATGAGAAAGTGAGACTCCTGAATCCATCATCTTGCTTTTATCAATATAAAATTTCATATTTTTAAAGTCTTTACCCATGGGTCAAAAGAGGGGGCCTGATACGCCAACTTGCCAGGATTTATCTTCCAGTAAAGTATTAGACGCCTCGCCAAGCTCAAGAATGCAACAAAGCGGCATGCTGGTACCCCAAATGAATAGCGAACCAAGACATTTTTTTTTTTTTAAGTTATGAGGACTAAGTGTTTTGACTCAGGTCAAGAGAAAGGGGTCAATGCATTTAAAGTTCTAATTTTCATTTGTTTGCTATAAAAAATAGTAGTTGGTTCATGCAAATTATTTGAGTCATGGAAACTCTTATTGTTTGCAACCTTGAGTTTTTCCTCAGCTGGATTGGAGCTGGAGTATGGGGTTTATCTCAAAACCTTTTAGCACTATTTCCCCACATGAAACCAGTGCACCTCAGAAATGTTACCTGGGTAATGTGCTATGTTGGGTTTGCCCCATTTTTTTTGACACATGGACAGTTTCTTCCATCTCTGTCATGGAACTCTGTAGATCTGTCAGAGTTGTCATTGGACTCTTGATGGCTTCCATGACCAGTGCCCTTCTTGCTCGACAGCTCAGTTTGGGAGAAGAGCCTGCTCTAGGCATATTGTTGATGACGTATACCTTCCTTCTTAAATAATGACATTATTGTGCTCCAAAGGATATTCAGTGCCTTTTAAAATATTATAAATCCCTCCTCTGTGTCTCTTCATAACTTCATCCGGGAGTGGTTTTTGTAAGCTTCTTGGTCTCCATGGCAGTATCATTGCCCTGCCACGGGACCTTGTATTTAATCTGAAATCAAATCTTTTTTTAGTACACTCTTAATTTCACTGAATTCTGAAGGCATTTAGTTTCACCTGTGCCAATGTTATGATTGTCATTGCAAAAGGTGCGAATACTTATTTTATGAAGTTTTTTATGTTTTCTGTTATGTATTGTGACTAGGTATTTTGAGAACCACGGGGCGAACGGGCTGTGCCGCACGCAACGGAGAGAGGAATGCACACAAAATGTTCGGGTTAGCTCGGAATACGAGCAGGTTTTTTTTTATTAGGCAAGCTTGTGTCAGAACACGCAACACAAAGTCTTCGGTTGTGGAGCTCTATATGCAAATGCTCTACCTCCAGATTTTGATTTGGATATTCTTGGTATATATAGATTCCCAGCCTCTTGTGAGCGAAGTAATCTAGACATACGAGAATATAATATCTGTTAGGTACGAAAGAGCTAGCCCATTTACAACCTTAAAAGTTAACAAAAGTTTCTCAGGTGGTAGAATGCTATTCTAGCAATATCTTTAGTATGCCGGTCAAAAGAAAGATCTGGATCAATTGTAACTCCAAGATCTTTAACCAATACACTCTGTTCTATCAGCTTTCCATCTAGGTCCAGCACATAGTCATTGAGCCTGCTTTAATGGCCTTCTTGGCCAAGGATGATCATTTCTGATTTGTCAGAATTCAGCAATAGGAAATGAGAGGAAATCCAATCTCTTACATCTTTCAAAAAAAGCTCCAATCTAGCCAACGGAATATCCTCACCCGGGCTCCCTGACAGATATAGCTGTGTATCATCCGCATAACAATGAAAGTTGATTTTGTGCTTATGGATAATGTCACCAAGGGGTAGCATATACAAAGAGAATAGAAGGGGTCCCAACACCGAACCTTGTGGTACTCCATATCTAACCGGACACAAATCAGATGAGTCTTCCCCAATTTTAACAAATTGAAATCTGTTTGTCAAATATGACCTCAACCAAGATAGAGCAGTCCCTTTTATGCCTACGTGGGTGTCAGGTCTTTTTAAGAGGATATGGTGATCTATAGTATCAAATGCAGCAGTTAAATCAAGCAGTACTTGAACAGACACCAAGTTATTATCAGATGCCATTAGAATATAATTTACAACCCGTGCCGTCTCAGTACTATGCCCTGTTCAAAAACCTGACTGAAATGTTTCTAGCATATTATTAGAATTTAGAAATTACAATAACTGCTGGGCTACTACTTTCTCCAATATATTAGACAAAAATGGCAAATTAGATACTGGGCTAAAGTTCTGCTTAAGAACATATGGATCTAAATTTGGTTTCTTTAAAGTTGGTTTAATTGCTGCTGCTTTGAGAGACTCAGGGACACATCCTAATACTAAAGACGCGTTAACAATGTTCAACATTGGTTTAGACGTTACTGAGAGAATATCTTGAGTTTTGGTTATTTTGGCTACTGTATCACAAAGAAATCTTGGGTTGTTTTTGTTCTCCTCAATTAGTTTGGAGAAGTATACAGAGGGAGCAGCTACCAACGCACATTTATAACATTCCTGCTTGAGTTTCTGCGTATAAATGTTGTACCATGGGGAGAATTTATTATGCTTTATTGTTTTCATCTCAGAGGAGCTATCTAGAGTTCCACTTAATGCCTTGTTATAGATATCTAGCGTTTCATCCACTGAGGTAATTTTCACCTATGGCTCCCTGGGCGAACCCCCGCTTCAGCGCCCCCCGCCAAAAAAAAAAAAAAAGCACCTTTCTGCACTAACTCATTTTACATATGCATGTCAATATATGTCAACCAAGAATCAAGACTAAATCGATTTCGCACAAACCAGAAAAAATGCAACAATATGTCTATGAAACTATATATATATATATATATATATATATATACACAGCGGGTGAAATAAGTATTGAACACGTCACCATTTTTCTCAGTAAATATATTTCCAAA
>JAOYSI010070080.1:4333-22313 GCA_025775065.1 Hiodon alosoides
TGCTCCTCGGATTTGTCCAAATCGCACACCCAGCTGATCTTTATACCGATCACCCCTCCCTGAGAGCGAGAGAGAGACTTGTGGTAGGGGCAGTGCTCCTCGGATTTGTCCAAATCGCACACCCAGCTGATCTTTATACCGATCACCCCTCCCTGAGAGCGAGAGAGAGAATTGTGGTAGGGGTGTAGAAATCCTCCAGCACAGGGTGGGTTTAGGGGAGAGGCCTGGGTAGGCATAGTCATGCAGGGGCACACAAGTAGCCTGCACAAGCTCCTCATATAGTTCTCAACCCTGTTGCAAAGTCTCAGTACGTTAAAAGTCTTGATACGTTAAAAGATTTACATATTTTTCATACACACTATTTTGTTTGTTAAAGACCCAGTGCACCGTGCCTTCAGTTCAGTTGAGAAATATCTAAGCGGTGATACTATCAGTGTGTATGATGGTTAGTGAGTTGTAAAAGAAACACTCTCTTAAATTCACCTTCTCAAAATTGTATGACTAAGTTGTTACACCAACACCATAAGTGTTAAAAAATAATGCATTTCCAAAACAACTGAAATTGAAAGTTTTGGTGTGTCTCCATTTTGATTGCATAAACGGTGGCTGTTTAAGGGGTTAAATCACACACACAGACAGGAAGAGGAAGACCACACCTGGGTGGACAGAGCCACGCACCTTTTCGGCGAGTGCAGAGAAGTTCTGCTGGGCCAGGCGGACCACATCCCCCACCCTGAAAATGGGGCAGAAGGTGTTGTTCTGCTCGTCGAAGTGACAACTCTTAATGTACTCTTCTGTGATGCTGGCCAGGAAATTAGCCCTGAGACAAAAGAAGGGGTGTCGATCTTCAGCATCCATCCCGCCCCATTAAGACAACAGCCACTCCCACATGTGGCATTAGGATTTAATCAATATCATTTAGGGTACTTAACTAAAAATATACACACGTTAACTCCATATAAAATCACTGCATGTGACACCGTGTATCCTCATCAAGGATCAGTTTTAAATGCTCATTAATGACCCAATGAGGTATATGCCTTAGACTCAATTAGTACATAACATGTCACGCTTGCTAAAGTTGGTAATCGTAATAAAAGTCGGCAAATCATCACCACCATCAGACTGACCTGGTGAAGTTGAAGAGAGGAAAGCGAATACTGTTCTTGATGAAAATCGTGAAGTTCTCCACCTCCATCATGGGACTCCTGAAATAAAGGCAGATCAATGTGTTGGTGTTGGTGGTGGAGAATTGTAAAAAGCAGTTAAAAATGTTCCAGAACAGGTAAACAGCCTCACGTCTCAATGGTGTCAATCTCGGCAGGACACCAGCCTCGGATCTCACAACTCTTAGAATCATTGAAAGGCACACAGCGGCCAGTGGTTATGCCTGGGAGAGAGGGACCGGAAGAGAAAGGGAGATGGGAGAGAAGTAGGAGAAGGAGAGAAGTGGGGAAAGGAGGAAGTCAGTGAATGGGGGAAGAGTATGTTAATGTTAACTGAGAGAAAGGCTGAGAGATATAATCAGTGGAAAGTCAGTCTATATCCTTTATCAGAAACAGCGAGTGTGTGTGTGTGTGAGAGAAAGAGAGAGAGAGAAAAGACCAAGCCACCGCAAAATTGTATATTGAATATAAGAGAGTGAGGAAACCAGATTACCTTTATCCCCAGGAGACAACATGTGTTTCTCGCAGTCCTCATCTGTCCCGCAATGGTACTTGGCATCACTCTGAACACACAGAAGAGATCCTAGGTAAAGTGAACCTACTCAATACAGTTTAGGCTTGCTAAACTTTTTCTTTTGCTAGTTTTGTTGCGTCAAGACTCACCGTGGTCCTCTAAGTAAAAAGCAGGTCTTGTTGAACACACCTGAGCCCTGAGTAGAATTGGAATTTGGGCTGGACTCCCACTCAAGCCCTGGACTCACCTCGGGGCAGTAGTCCTGAACCTGTTTCTCCGTGGTGATGATGTTCGTGATGATGCTGAATACAGAGCTCCCCTAACAAACCAACACACACAACTGTTTACAAATCATAAGTTCATAACTGCTGAGCAGCAGGTGGTCAAGCACTAGACTTGTGACCAGAAGGGTGTGGGTTCATGTTCCAAGTTGGGACTTGCTGTCAAACCCTTGAGCAAGGCACTTGCCGAATTCATACGGCAAAAAAAGGGGGTACTGTGTAAAATCGCACCACGTGTGAGTCACTTTATGCCTGAACAAGGTGTCGGCTAAATCACAAAATAATAATTAACTAAATTCACGTTCTTTAGAATTCCAGTCAATACCAGTCAGGATCTTTACTGTGCTGTAGTGTTAATACTCCAATGGGGCCAACCTGTGAGGGGGCAACCAATTCCACCATGTCCATGACTGTGCTGTTGTAGAGGGCGGACCCTTTCACTTTGGTCATGACAGAGGACTCGATGGCTGTGTCCTGTATCTGGTAGGCCTTCTCGTACAGAAAGACCCAGCTGGAACGGGAGGCAGGAGTGAGAGACAGGTTTCAGATTACTTGTACAGAGACAAAAACAAAACCAAAAATATGCACATGCACGCACACACACACACACAATTTTTAATCAATCGTTACACTCTGTTTCTCTGTTGGTACTGACCCCACAAAATAGCTGATGATCAGCAGCTGCATGACCCGGTTGATGATGCCGACGGTCCAGCTCTTCACGACCACAGACTTGGTGGTCTCGTAGGTGAAAAAGTCTTTTCCACAGGCCATCATCCCAGCACGGAGTACCAAGTGACCGAAGACAGAACTTTGAGCACGTTGTGGGCCCCCGAGTGTCTGAATCCCAGCAGATTTCCCTGTCGACTCCACTATCTCAATCGCCCGTCTCTGTCCGTCCGTCCGTTTCCTTGTCGATTAGTAGGAATACCTCAGAACTGTTCCTTTGCCTCTTCCCAATGCCAAATGAAAAAGCTCGCTCTCTCTCTCGCTGTCCCTCCCCCACTTACTCAGTGCAGACCACAATATTTTTTGGTCCCTAGAGCCTTCTATCTCTCCCTGCCCATCAGCCCATCTCCCAGTCCATCTCCACGCACATCCTTGTTAAAGAGGACTGCAGCTACTGCGACTGACAGAGAACAGGAGGATGGCAGCGGGGGAGGGGAAGGGTTAAATTGATCTCTTTAGACTCGAATTCCGTCTCGTTGTCCAGCTGTCTGTCACACAGCACTCACTTGAGTCTGTGCTAGAATCACTGTTGCATTTCCTGCATTAATCGGGGGGTAAAAAAGCAGTAGGCCATTAAAACGTTCCTCAGACACAGAGGTTTGTGGTAAGATAGAGCCCACTCAGACCGCTCCCTTTGTGGGACGGCCCACGGTCCTCCTCTTCGTTTCTCTTCCCTGCCTTGCCCAGAGCCCAATTCGGAACCCCCGCCTCTGAGCCTGCCTGGTGCTTCTCGCTGGTCTCCCCGAGCTCCCGCAAAGCAGCAGAAACCCATAGACAGTCACTGAAAGCTCCCCCGGCTCGCGTTCACCAAAAGAACGAACGCCTTCCTATGTGCAACCACTGGAATCTCTTTATGAACACAGGTCATGCTTTGGATCCGCTGACACTGGATCGAATGCTGGATCCTGCATCCGTGCGCCCGGCTCCACAGGCACGTTGAGGCACCCGGCACCAGTACAGCTCTACTCTGAGCCTTCAGACGCTTTGAGCACCATTTAAATTAGATGCAGGAAACCAATCAAGCAAGGAAATGACCTAATGATTCTGTGAAACCGAATCGATGGAGAGATGTGATAAAGTCCCGGCCCTCTGATCAGACAGGGTCGAGGAAATGGATTTTGCTCAGTAAGTCATTTCTGAGATGGGATTATCCTGAAAAGAGACAGGGTAGCACAGGAGAATCTTGGGTACTTGTAAAACACGCGATGAAAAACGTTCCCTGGAGAGTCACAGAGCAAAAGTCGCCAAGCAAAGTGAGGGTTAAAGGCAAAAGAAACTATTAAAGTCTGCACACTTAGCTACATGCTTACATTCAGTGAATTTAATTTGCATGTAACAATCAACGTTTCAATCCGCAAGGGTCTTCATCAGAATGTCGCATCTATACATTCGCCAGATTGTGATAAAATCACAGCAACCACAAAAAGCGCACCAAACGCAGAAGGAACAGGGGTGAAGACAGGGTTTAAGTGGACCTCGGGTTTAAACTCCAGAACTGTTGACTGCAATTGTATTCTTAAAGAGCCCACATCTGTTCCAGTTCCTGTTTTAACCAACTGAAAACCCAGGACAAAAGCCATAATTACACACACAAAAGAAATTGACCGCCCCTGTATCAGATGGTTGAAATAAAGATGGTTTCCCTTCACTCACTGCTGCTTAAAAAGGCATCAGACAGTGAGAATATTAAGCACAGTAAATCCAAAACTGGCCTCATGGCCAGAAACCACTAATCAGTCTTTTAACACTCACATCGCTGGCTTTCATTCCACAGTTTCTCTTTTAACAGAGCCATTAACTCAGTAAAACCATAGCCAAGATAAAATTTTAATTGCCGTCGGGTAAGTGCGCAATTCAATTAAGGGCTGTGAGTGAACACTAACAGGGAAAACCCATTTGTTTTTCCTGCAAATTCGGTGTATAGTTTATTGCCGATGTGGTGAGCAAAAGGACAGGGCTGGGCCTCCTCACTGCCATGGGAAAAGTGGCCCATTGATTGGGTAATTGGGCGATTACCACCTAGCACCAGTCATAGTAAATGAGAGCCAGGTGCAGTGTTTAAAAAGCACGGAACTCCCACACCCTGTTCATCATGCAGACGTGAGCTTTAAAATCACTACATAAACATCGTATAACATTCAACATTCATTTATAGTTCCAAAATTTTTTTTTTTTTTACCAAGAAAGTATATCCCATTAGTTTTCACTGTTTTGTAAATGAAGATTATTCACGTTCCTTAAACGTATATTATATATGTATATTTTTTACAAAATAAATTGCATCAATAAACATCTCAGCATTTTTTGCAACTGAATGGTACATACAGAAGTATCAAAAGAAAAACATTGCCTCTCAAGGCCCAAAGCAAAATCTCTGGGTCTTTTTCAAGGGGCAGATGCTGGTGAGGACCTGACAAATTAGAGATTCCTACAACCTCCCAAGATCGATAGAGAACTCTGTATCAGAACCAGTCGGACACTATGCCTGCTTCTCCGGTCAGGCAGACAGGCACACAGGCGGACAATTTTGATCCCCTTTAGTGTCTAAGTCAGGCCCCGGACAGCATTACCATCTGATGTAAGAGTCCAAGACAGATATAGTACATTAGGAAGTAGTTAAGAGCACCAGTAGAGCTAAATCATACTGTACACCCACCCAGCCCAACCCATGCCTCTCTATGTCTACTGAATCACTCACCCACACCCAGCACTCAGAAACCATACTCACTCAGGAACCACAGGTACTAATTACCAATGTCACTTTACTGAGCCACATTACTGGGCCGGAGGGGGAGTGGTGGAATGAGAAGCACATGAGGGCATGTTACAAAGCAGGAAGAGAGAGAGAGAGAGGGAGGTATATTAACACTCCATGGGGAACGGACTCCAGGAACAGAGAGCGGGAGGGAGCTACATTAACACCACACGGGGAACGGACTCCAGGAACAGAGAGCGGGAGGGAGCTACATTAACACTCCATGGGGACAGCCCCTGGAGGCACAGGACAGAAAAGACAGTGGCACATTGATTATTCGGCGGGAGAGGAAAGAACCGAGGCCGGAGAAAGAAAGCGAGTGAGAAACAGACCTACCCAATACTGCCACACAGAGCCAGCCTGTCACATGGGCCATCATTAAATAGCTGGCAGGCTAACAGGGCACAGCCACATGCTGTCCCGCACTGATTTAGACACACTCCGTTCATTATATAGGCGCCGATTTAGACACACGCCATCCATGTCATAGGCACCGATTTAGACACACTCCTTTCACTATAAAAGCGTCGATTTAGACACACTCCATTCATTATATTGGAAGTGATATATACACACACCGTTCAAAATTAGCAGAGGAAGCCAGCCAATCCCTCCCACTTGTCTATATATGTATATACTCAGAGATAATACAAATACATTTACATGCAAAAAAGAAAAAATAAACAGCAGCAGAAACATGACACCAAGATCCTGGGAGACTCCAGGAGAAAATGAAAAATGATGAATTTATTTTATTTTCACTTTTATTAACAAAAATGTTCGTTTTTTCTGCTGAAACCACTTAAAATTAAACCAAAGTATCAATAACAGGCATTAAAGTAAAAAAGGTACTTGGGAGATAACGGCAGATTTAATCCCTACACAGAGTAGTCTTCAAAAAAAAAAACTATTTTGGGCTATTAACGAACTCCACAGCAATGTCCCAGAGTGTCTGTTACCCCTTTAAGAGTTTTAAAATGAAAGCCCACGGGGTGGGGGGTGGGGGGTGTGTTAATCTGAGCCACTTCACAGCTGGGGAAAAAAAAAAAACATGACAAAACACCAGGCATCTTGGACAACAAAGGAGACAGTATGTACACACTGTAAGATGTGTCTGTATATCAGTGGGTATCAGCCAGTAGGAGGCGCTGTGGGAGAAGACCGTCGACCTATCCCCTCAGTCAGATCCTGACTCCTCTGAGCTAGGGGGCGTGCTGACAACCTCCTCCTCGTCATCGTCGTCTGAATCCTGGAGGGGAGGAAGGACAGAGGGGTGTAAAAGCAGCGCAACAAGGCCCTACACCGCCGCCCTGACCCGAGCGAGTCCGGTCGGCCCAAATGGGAGCTGGAGGAGCACCTTTCGCCTGCTGCCCTTGCCCCGGTCCGAGTCGGACGAGCTCTCCTCGCTGGAGATGAACTCCCGGCTCTTGAAACTGTCACTGGCCCGCTCCTTGTCCTTTTCCTTCTCAGCTCCGCGGGCCGTGGCCGGCTTCTTCTGCGGTGTCTTCTCCGCCTTTCCCCCACCCTTTTTCTTCTTCGGCTCTCTGAGGAGCAGAATGGGTAGGAGGAAGAGGAGGGAAAAGGATCGTTAGGAAGAGACGGGGAACAAAAAAAGTAACAAACACCAACATCGATACAAGTCCTACTCCTCATTCAACATCACATCACATGGTAGTCCCTAAAACGGTCACTTCAGAATCCATACTCGTTATCGCTCCTCATTCTTCAGGGCACTACTACTACTAGCCAGCCACATAAACGCAGATTTACTTTCTGTAACGGGAGGGATTTTGGCGCTTAGCACAGCCGTCTAACGGGATCACGACTAAGGAGAGCACACAAGACTCGTCCTTTGCAGGTGCGTACTTTTTGGGAGGGGCGGAGGAGCCGCCCCCGCTCTCTCTGTACTCCTTCATGGCTTTCTCGTACTGCTTCTTCGCCTCCTCTGCTTTTCCATCCCACTCCTGAGAGACGGAGAGAGAAAGAAAAGGAAAACCGCCAATCAGGAACACACAGTTGCTGGCCCCCAGAGGGTTGGAGGCCTGGTTCTCCCCACGGGGGCAGAGGACGGAGGACAGGGAGGTGCCACCCACCTCTCTTTTATCCTTGGGGAGCTGCTTCCACATCTCGCCGGCCTTCTTGGAGATCTCCGTGACGGAGATTCCGGGGTACTCGCTCTTGATTCGCTCCCGGCTGGAGTTCAGCCACAGCATGTAGGCGCTCATGGGCCGCTTGGGGGCACCGGTATCCTTGGGCTTTTTCTGTGGGACGGATGGATGGGGTCAGTTCACCGCCCAGGTCAGGGCCCCCCTGCCCCACCCTCCATCTCCCTCACTTACCTCCTTCACCTTCCGCGGCTTCTTCTCTTTCTCTTTAGACACTTTGGGTTTCTTGGCCGGCTTTTTGCCGCGGCTATCATCTTCACTGTCGTCTCCGTCCTCTGCGCTGCTGTCGCTGGCCGAGGCGTTACTGTCGTACCTGAGGGATGGGCGAAACCAGAGTCTTACAGACAGAGCGAAACCCAGGAACGACCCAACACAGCACTGCACCACCGAAACAAACCAGCAGTGGCCGCAGAGCGCATGCAGGATACCAGAGACAATAACAGACCAGTAAACGCTTTCATAAATCAAGCTTATTAATCACTGGTGCAGATTTTACATTAACATGAAGTGTAAAAGGGATCAGTAGCGGAAAATGCTACTGTTGCATGTCTGAGTTAGCTTAATCGTTATAGTGTGCTTTTGTAAAGCTTGGGGGCCGTTACTACTGATAATCATTTGTGCTTGAAACGGAACAGAGAGCAAAACAGACAGCTACTCCAGCTCCTCCCTCATAGCACACACGTCGAGAGAAAGACAGACGAAGAGCAGGGGAGAGAGGATAGGTACCAGAAAGGGAGAGGACGGAGACGGTAACACTCACTCTTCTGCAATGTCTTCATCCTCTTCTCCGGGGTTAAAAGATTCGTCTGGATAAATGGGGAAGGGTGGGGAGATGCATCTCAATCATAACGCTGCGAAGCCCCTGCCCCCCCAGTGACATCCACCGCCATTACACCACGGCGCGTCCTGCCCTCGCCCACCCGCTCACCGCTCTCCCCCTCAGAGTCGTCGCTGTCGTTGGCCTCCTCGCGGATCTTGCCCTCCTGCTTCATTCGCTCCAGGTAGGCGTCGTGCTGGTCGTCATCCGAGTCGCTGTACATGTTGTCGTTGCCCTTCATGCCCTGCGGAGAGGGGGGGTAAAACCCAGGTAAAAAGGTGGTGAAGCTGCGGCCAGCCCAGGCAAGTGCCCAAAAACCAAAAGAAACGCACAGGCTTTCCACCTTTCTCATCAAGCATGGGGTAAGTGGGGGTGAATAAATCTTATTTAGCTCCCAAAACCACTGAACACACAGAAAGCCAGACGGCTGCTTCCTGCTCTCCACTTATTACATACCTGAGTGCCATTCAGATCCAGCGCTTAGTTAAAATGTGGTAATAGGTATCACACTCAACACTCAGTGCCTGTGACAGTTAGTAAACACACACACACACCCCCCCCCCCATTAATCACCATGGCAGTTATTGCACACCAGTCACTGCCAGACCTCACACTGAAATGCGATTTTCTCCCAGCAAAGCAATAAGCGTCTAGAATAATCAACATCCCAATCATTTCATGGCTCACCCCAGACCCCCCCCCCGATCATTTCCCTCCGCTTGTTAATGAGCAAATCACAGGCATTAACGTTAATCCAGCCCTCCTCACGGTCCGGGCTGATCCAACCCGACAGCGGTACCGGCAAAAGATAACGGAGGACAGCACGCTGTAAGTGTCTAAGTGCCATGTGTCTGACCGTCAGAAGACTAACACGCCCTGCACGGACCTCCACAGCAACGGCCCACTCCCAAAACCAGTTCAACAGCGGGGGAAGGGAGTTAAGTGTACGCCGGTTAACATGGCCACAGCAAGCCAATTGTTCAATCTGGCCCAGAAGGTCAGCTGGATTTTGGGGGCTGTGGGGGCTTCGCCTCTCTGCCCATCCTCACACCTGCATCGTAGATAGATTCGTCTGCATTGTATTCCCCGCCCCGAAAGACGGATCCGAAACTGGACCCCGTAGCGAAATCGTCTTCAAAGCGCAAAGTGAAAGACACGCCATGCAAGGCAGTTATTGGGAGCCCCAAAAGAAAACCCAAGACACACTCCGACAGTGATACCAACCTTCTTCTTCAGGGACCGAAAAAATGGGGTGGGGTGGGGGACAAAGAGGGGTAAATTGTCAGTATTCATCAGAAGGTTCTGTGACTACGATGCGATTCATTGGGGAACAGGAATCGACTCTCGTATTGCTCAGTTCACCCCTACGGAAATTACCTCTTTAAATCCTCTGTTCTTGATGTTGAGTTTCTTAGCGTTGACAAAGTCAAACAGTTTACCATATTCTTCCCTGAGAGAAAAGCATTTGAGAGAGAGAGAGAAACAGGGAGTTAGCACAACAAAACACAACAAAACAGGTGGAATTAAGACGGACAGAAATGCTCCCCGTTCCGCTCGGCAAGAGAAAGGAGGGTGGTGGTGTCCTGGTGGAGAGAAGAAAGGCGAGAGGGGGGCCCACACCTCTCGATGCTGCTGAAGGTGTACTGCGAGCCCTGCTTGGTCTCGATCTCGAAGTCGAATGAGCGGGTGGTGGTGGTGCCACGGGCGAAGTTGACGCAGGAGATCTCCTCGAAGCGCAGGTGCACGGGGGGTTTGTGCACGTAGATGAAGCCCCTCTCCAGTGGGTAGAGCAGGCCCGAGCTGGCCTTGTAGGAGCAGGTGATACACTGGGCCCCAGAGTGCCTGTGGGAGCATAGCAGAGGGTCAGGCGGCTGGCACGGGGCAGCGCCAGGAGCCCCTGCCCCTCCAAAGCGGAGCTGTTCATTAACCCAGTGCTGACGGTAGTCCATGTAAAAACAGCACGGAGTTTGACCGACTTCCCTGGTCCAACCACTGACCCAAACATACGGAAAAGATTCATTTTCACTTAAAAAAAAACATATACATCATCATCATCCAGACACGCTATTTGGAAATACAGGCATAGCACCTCAGAGCTAAACTCCGGGACGAGAAATTTGTTGGGAACAACCACCACGTGAACCCTCAGATGGCTTAGATGTAAACCAACTTCCTTAAAACCCGACGACAGAAGGGTCTGGATCAGGATTGGACTGGATGATTGGATTATCCTGCCCTCTGCCGATGTTGAACTAAACCCAACTGTCAGCAGCCAGACAACCCCAGACAAGAAGCAAAGAAAACAAATGAACGCACAGCAACATCTGCAGCCTGTCACTCACTTAACCAACAGCAGACCCTGAGTCGGGCTCGCACATCTGGCAGCCAGCCCCTGCTGTGTGGCACATCTGTCAGCATCGCTGGCATCTCTCTGCGTTAGCGGCCCCTTTTGTGTTCGCAAAATTGGTTTGTGCTGCACTGTGTATTTGTTATGTGGTTAAAAAGTTGCACAACATGATAAATTTGCGGTGACATCACGGCTGCGTTCTGAGAACACCGTGCGTCAGCTGGGAAACTCCGGTTACAAAAACACTCAAGAGTCCCACAGGGCGTATATTAAAACCCGGACGGCTCGTTTGGGTTTTAAAATTAAGCTTCTCGGAGACACAAACGCAGGTACAGGCGTGCTAATTACCCCTGGAAATTGCCCGGGACGGTGATCTTCCTGTTGACAAGGGCCTTCATCACTCGGCTGACCATCTCATAGAGAGAGCCTGACATGTTCTTACTGAGCTTCCCCTCAAAGCGCTTCTCCACATCCTCCCTAAGGAGAACCATAGAGAGAGGAGGTGAAGAGAAGAGAAGACAACAATGGGCAAGGGAAAGAGAGGAGGGGGGGACAGGAGACAACAGCCACCGTTGTCTCTGACACTCACTCGCTCATGTTTAGCGTGAGGCTGATGTCCTCCTCCTTGGAGAAAAGAAGGATGAGGAAGTGATATCGTGTCTGACCCTGCTTAATGGGGGGATCCAAGCTGATCTGAAAGAGGAAAGACCATTAGATCACAGTGGAGAAACTTAAAGAACAGATTACTACAACTGTGGCTAAAATTTTGCATTAAAAAAAAAAAAGATATCACACACACACTTACCACAAAGAACATTTGTCTCTGGTCCTTGTGTGGCAATAGGAACAGGCGGAGTACTGTGGTGTACGGGATCTTGTAGTCAAATGTCTTACCATGAAGGTGCAGGAAGGTGGGATAGATACGAATATCGTACCTGAAAGAGGGGCGAGACGTGACTGTGAATGGAACATCCATCTACAGCCCTTTTTCATCTACACCAAGCAGGTTCTACTGTTATTAATTTTAATGGGGACTGTTGGATGGGTGTGTATAGGCCGATTTCATTGCAACTGTCCCAAAGTTGGAGGTAAACGGGGGCGTTTAAGCGTGAAATAAGGGTGTAGGGTGAGGTTGGAGTACCTGCCCCTGGGCGTGAGGCACTGCAGCTCCTTGAAGATGCAGACTGCGTCTCCGGTGGCCTGGATGACGTCCGCCTTGGACAACACATTCTGAGCGAAGGCCTGACAAGCCAAACAAGACAGGACATGAGGCATGCGTCCCGGACAACGCCCACCCACAGAGGTGCTGGCACAAACGGAATCACATATTGCAGTGCAAAAGTTAATACTGAAACACTGAAACATCCCGTAGGACAACCAGAGTTTGACACAAGACACTTTCTGCATGGGAGTACTGAAAACGGGAGGAAAAAAAACCATTCAGGCGAATTAGAGGAAGATGCCTGATTATTTTTACGGTCATGACAAGACGGAATTGGAAGAGAACTCCCCCTACTGGGAAAATCTGAGCAAAACCTGAATGGAGCCACACTCCAACGCACGCCTGTGAAAGAACATACAATGGTCTGCTATTTGGGCCGGAGACTCTCAGCATGACTGTGGCTGTGGAGCCAGACCTCCAACATGACTAATGGGGACAACCTGAGAATGAAGCATTAAGTCTGGCTCGCAGACAGAAAAGCACAACCGCCCAGACCAAGGGCCCAGGTACAGCACGTCCACATCCGGACATCCAGTCCACAAGACACAAAGGATGTCACTCTGCACTAAGGCACTGTTCACCTCCACAGGGTCGGTGCCCTCGTCTCCGGTACTGGGGGGCACGTAGAAGCGGACCTCCATGAGGGACACCTCGGCGTCGTCGTTCTGGTGAAACTCCAGCGTCACCTCGTTCTTACCCGTGGCGCACTGAGACACACTGGAGAGGGGGATCTCGAAAACGGAGCTGTCGTTTACATCGAAGGACAGCAGTGGACCTGGGGGACAGGGAAATGGTAAACTACAGCTCCCATACTGCACTGCAGCAGGCCTGAGGAGAAACTAAAGGAAGTCAGACGCTCTAAATTGTCCACTCTATACATCAGTGTGTACTTCTTACAGAAATTCGGTACTCCGCATTTAGTTGGGCGCCGGAGGGGTTGTAACGTAATTTTCTCACAATTACTTTGTAACTGATCCCGAGGCCACGCAGGCAGACGGATCCAGTTTCAAAATTTTTTTTTAAAGGGTAGAGTGATCAGGGGAGCAGACAGCAGCAGACAGCCAGGGCAGCGTAGCTGTGACACTGGCGGCTTACCTGAGAACTTAGCAGTGCCCCAGTTCCAGCCCTTCACACACATGTCCTTCTCTGTCAGCTCCACCTTGTAGTTAGCCTTGAAGTACTCGGAGATCTTTTCAAAGTCCTGACAACACAAAATGAGGACAGACGGTGGGCAGGATAGATACGGTGTGTAAATTATTGTTATGGGGGGGTTGGGTGGGACAGAAAAGAACCGATTTGGTCTCTCAGTCAGACTTCAGGGTCAACCTTCAATAAACACGATATATTTTGGGCGCAACGTCAGCATGCAGGTACTGTTTAGTTTTTTGTGGAGACTTCATTTTACACAGTGCTCTCGGATGTGTGCGTCTAATCCATGGTCTCTGCTCTTTGTCCGTCAACATAAACCCGGTCTGTTTACCATCCTTCTGCCTGCCACCACACCAGTCACTTCCCTCTCTCAAGTTCTTCTTTCCCTCTCTCCCCAAATTACTCAGCCTGGTCGTCTCCCATGTCCTGGATCGTTTGTGTGGTAACATTACAGCTAATTAATCACAGCTCAATTAGCCCCACCCCTGGTCCCACCGCTCTCAGGATATGGAGGCGCACGTAATCCGTGGAAAGGCTCCCCGACTGCCTGCGCTTACAATCAAGCTGTTTATTTATTCTGGGGGTTTTTTATTACCGCAGAGCCGGGGCTGGAATGGCTTCCATATGTGTATCCACCCCCCTCCCCAGGTGTGCGTGCGTTAGTGCTAATGCAGTCTTCACCATTCCCTCAGCACCGAGTTCATCTCCCTGATTGTGTGCTTGGCAGCTATTCACGTCTCTAGATCACAAAAAAGAAACGCAGGACCTCCCCCTCCTCGCCAGTTCCCCCGCCCGGCATGGAGCAGTTTCCGCACCGACTGAACACAGGCTTTCACAATGTCTTCAAACCAAGCGTCGCCTGTACGGAAGCAAGCTCCCTTCAGGATGGATCCCTCACCCATTAGCGCACCGCGAGACAATGCCAGGCACCATGCCTTAAAGCAGAGAACTGCAAAGGGTTTCCTTTTGCATATTCTAAATGCAACAGAATGGTCTCGAAATTTAACAGTGAACCTCAGGAAACGGCTGATCCGTTTTATACATAGGGCAGCACTATTCAGTTTAGGTATTAGAGGTTTTAAATTTAATATCAGCATCTGTTAAACAGAGTACAAATAAGAAGTGCCTTCATTAAAAATATTTTAACATGTCTCAATAGTGCGCTATAATTAATGCTGAAATATGATACTGTTGTTTTCCTTAAACTAATTTTATTAATTATAAACTTATTTTTCATTGGTAACACAAAAAGTATTGACAACTGCTACTAACTGTACCTTTTTTGGGTGGCCAGACAGCCAGACAGACAGACATTAAGCCAGCCACCCACCCACCTTCCCCTGAACCCCACTCACCGAATCTCGGAACCCATCGTACTTGTACACGTGCCCAGTGCTGGTGGCCAGCTTGATCCCGTGACCCAGGCAGACCCGTCTCCACTGAGCCTGGGTAAGCTCAGGCACTGAGATACTGTCCACCTTCCCTGTTTTACTGCTCTTGTACACCACTGCCTGCTTACTGAAGCGTAGGCGGCCATCGTTCTGCAGAGACAATTGATGAGGTTGTGACCGAATGGACTCCGCATCTCTTAACATGCATAAGACGACAAGGCCTTTTAAGGAGACATTAAATTTAGGAATCAGCATCAGAAACAAAAGCGGTTACTCCCCAATTTTGAAATGCCAATTGTGCCATCTCGGCTCACTGCAAAACCTGCCACCACATGGGGTGGGCAAGTCTCCTTCGAGCCACCCATCTCTTATCCAAACTGCAGGCCACACAAGAGATTCAAGGCCAATCAGAAGAGGGGAACGTCCATTTTGACGGCGGGCATTGGAGATGTAGCAGAAGATGCTTGTTAACAATGAGCCGAGAGAAATTCTTCTGATTTCAACCACTCCAGCACGGGAGCCCCCACTGTGCTTTCCTGGTCAAAGATCCCAGTAAGTCACACCGGACCCCTCCCGTGCATTCGCAACAAGCCATTGTAGCCACAAAACTGGACCACCTCCAGGAAGGATTTACACTCACCCAGGACCCCTTGACCTCCTGATAGATCTCGTTAAACTCCAGAGTGTCTCCCATTACGGCACTCGGGTCCCACGCCAGTCGACTGAGGCAAAAGAGATGGGAAATAAAATCAGAGAAAGAGAGAGAGACCATGTTCAGTTTGTGGAAGACTAACGTTTACCATTGCAGCGAACAGCTAACGATGTCTGCCTATAAACTAATAACATAGGATAATATACGGTAGGGACAACCAGCAGGACGGAATAATTTCATATTCCAAATTATTATACTATAGTTTAGCATGAATCAATTTGTAACACACTTTTCAAATAAGAGCCCAATATTTCATTTATGGAAGTCAGAATCAATCCACATCCCCCATCAAGTACTAAATTTAATCCTTAGACCAAACCTCTAAACATTGTTATAAGTGAAGGGTAATGCATTCAATTAGCTAACTGCAGATTATGTTTCCACCTAGAAAGCAAGATCTGCATAACCAGAAATCCACGTTAAGTAACACCTACGTGCACTGGGATATTTAAAAAGCCTGGACCTAAATTAAATATCGCTTCTTAAAGCCGTTTCCCCAACAATGAACACTAGACAAGGGGAAAATATGGACATTTATACGTGTTTTTATTATAACTGTTTTATCAAAATCACAATAACGTTTCCAAAGTTTTAACATTATCATCAGGCCTTGCAAAAAACTTCTGCAATGCTTGCACGGAACAGTGAAGTGGCAAACAATGTATCAATAGCTACTTGGCCATTTAACGTCAACGCAGGCTTTTCACAGGTTCCCAGCTTATCACTGTGAAAATCAAGTTTTACATTAAAAAAACAAAAACAAAACCGGCTCTGCGGTAATAAATAAAAAAACCCAGAATAAAACAAACACTTCAACAATCGAGCACCTAAACGCTTGTCTACTTTAGAGGATTAACCTTTGAAACAACATTTTAACGCTGGGGTCATATGTATAGTGTGTGTGTGTGTGTGTATATATATATTTTTACTAGCTAATTAGCAGTTATGATTACAAATGATATACATTTTTAAAAGTATCGAAGAATTAAGACCTATTAAATCGGATGGTCTAAACTAACTACGCTAGCCAGCTCACTAGCAGCAGTTAGACAGTTATTATCTAGCCTAGCTGGCTATATTACCTGGTAGCGGCTAACTAGCTGCCGATGTTTACAGAATCGGAGGACGAAAATGCAATTTTACGATTTGTTGTTACCACGCACGCTGACGAAGCTATGAAAACGGACGCTGCTATTTAATTATGAAAACAAAAATATTTTTAACATTACTAGCAATAGTGATGTCCAAGATATATTGCCGTTTCCCGCGTGAACCTTCAGCTCGCCGTCTGAACTAAATGACACAGGAAGAAATTAATGTAACATCCCTTCACTTCCTCTAACCAATTTAGTTACACGTGACTAGAATGACTTTTCCGCCGGTTATGCGAAGAGAAATATTATCGAAATTGGGATTTGTATATTTTTTTTACCTAATGGACCGATTATTTAGCTGGTCAAATTATGCGTAGATTATTAAATATATTTATACACCACCCAAAATCGACAATTAATTTACTGATGTTCACCAATCACAAAACTTTGAAAATTTAATTATTAGTCCAGAGAGTAATTTTTGTGTTTTTCACCTTTCTAGTGTGAGATTAAAAACGGATCTGTTTTTTCCAGATCGTAATATGTCTCGGTGCTTAAAAGAGCGGTTAATAACCGGTGAATTACATTAGTTTTTGTTTGTTTTGTTTTTGTTTTTGTTTTTTTTTTGGGGGGGGCATAATAATCGCATTACACCTAACATCGGCGATTTCATTTCATATATCCCAGACGAGATACAACAGTACGTCTCCCACTGCAAGATGTCAAGTAACAACTCGCAGAAAAAAATGTATCAAGGAAAGAAGTATCAATAAGCATCGATATTCTATCGCATTTTACCTTCTTTTTCCGTTATGCTGTAGTGAACTACTATCCCCACTAGAGGGAAGAACTAGGCGAAATACTATATGCACTGGCAGGTGAGTGAACGCTAGGGGCGGACAAAATCCTGTATAACAACTATTCTCAATTTTAAGTGTAACTATGTCCAAAGACATGGAATTAATATATACCTGAACACAGTTTAGTTACTGTTTCCCGTACACTCCAAACAATGTAGAATCCTCAAATGTAAACATTTTTTAAATATGCAATAACAGACACACATGCACACGCACACAGAACAAACACGGCCCCACTCTTTACACAATGGCACACGTTGAGTGGCAGGCAGAGGTGAGAGAGCGAGATCACACTAATCTCACTGTCAATATAGCTAATGCCAATGGAATGAGCCGGTTACAGTGAGGAAAAGGACAAGTCCACATATCGATACATCATACGCATTATTACACCACCACAACGTGGTACGCTCTAAATATCTATGGCACAATTGGTAAAGCCTAATTTATACATAGCACATAGACTACTCTACATTAAAATTTCACGTATCCACAAATACAAACTACACGCGCCAAGTATGTCAAACAAATTTAGATCACTTTCGCGCTGGGTGCATTTCATATCACCATATATATGTACACACACACACACGACTGTCCTTTTCTCCTCCTCTCACACACATACACCCGCACCGCATGCTTAACCCACCGCTGCATGCCGCACACTCATGTCGGGCAATTACAGTCAGGGATGTGGGGGGGGGGGGGGGGGGGTTTTGCTGGGGAGTAAACATTTTTAAACAATTATTAAATAGTAAGGGTTTAAAGTATGTAGTAG
>JAOYSI010070091.1:0-22313 GCA_025775065.1 Hiodon alosoides
GTTGTCACATGAAAAGATATACTCAAATATTTACAAAAATGTGAGGGGTGTACTCACTTTTGTGAGATACTGTACATTCCAAAGAATTGCTATTGACCTTTGTATAAAGGATAGTTTAACTGGCCATTGCCCTGCCAGTCAAGTCAGTTTATGTACTATTGTGAGACCTGTCTCTTGTTAATAAGAGAGGATTTTACACCCCAACATCCCCTTCTCTCCCACTCCCCCAGGCCAGCAAGGATACCCTGGGCCACCTGGGGAAGGGGGGTTCCATGGTATCCCTGGCCCCCCTGGCTTGTCCTTGGCAGCACACAGCTTCCTCATCACGCGCCACAGCCAGTCGGCGGATGATCCTCAGTGCCCAGGGGGAACAAGTCTAGTGTATAATGGCTACTCTCTCCTGTATGTGCAGGGAAATGAGAGGGCACACGGGCAAGACCTGGGTAAGGGCGGAATTTTGTAAGTTTTTACAAATTCTGATGTGAAACATTCTTTGGCCCTGCCCCACTCATACCGCCTCTACTCTCCTCTGTCCAGGGACGGCTGGCAGCTGTCTGCACAGGTTCAGCACCATGCCCTTCATGTTCTGCGACATCAATGGTGTCTGCAGCTTTGCTTCCCGCAACGACTACTCATACTGGCTGTCCACGCCGCAGCCAATGCCCACCAGCATGGCGCCAGTCACTGGGGAGAACGTCAAGCCTTTCATAAGCAGGTGGGGAGGGGGTGTCAGTTTGTGGAGCTAGAGGGATGGGAGTTAGTTAATGAGAAAGTGGGAGGGTGGAAGTATTTGTTGAGTAATACTTTAAATAAAGAAATGCTTTAAACATGCACAAGAGGTGGAGGCAAAGCCAGATGTTATGCCATTCTTTAGTTTTTTTTTCCAGCTTGAAACTAACCTTCACCTCTCCATATAAAAATGTTTTTAAAAAACAAGACTAGGAGCCAATCGTGTCTTTCTCTCCCTCTTAATTCCCCCCAGGTGTGCAGTGTGCGAAGCTCCTGCATCAGTCATCGCTGTCCACAGCCAGTCCATCCAGCTGCCTTCCTGCCCACTGAACTGGGAAATACTGTGGATTGGTTACTCCTTCATGATGGTACAGAACCCCTGGTTATCCACAGAAAACCTCCTCATTCACAAAATTTGCAATGCTGAGGCGACTTTTACAGCACAGTATCTATTGGGTACTACCTGCACAACTGTTCTTTGCACCCATGCTCGTTTTGAAGTTTCACCGACAAAAGTAGCAAATAATCACTATTCAAATTAACAAAAGAATCCACAAATGATAAGGATAAAGTGTCTTTTCATGGACAAACATGGCTTTTATATGTGCTCTACCTGGAATACAGCACTGGTTGCAGCTTTGGCTTACTGGAGCTCTAGAGAAGTTGAGGCAGGGTGTTGAGTTTGTTTTGCCACCATCTCCTCTCACAGCACACCAGTTCTGGGGCAGAGGGAACTGGCCAGGCCCTGGCCTCCTCCGGCTCCTGTCTGGAGGACTTCCGTTCGGCTCCGTTCATTGAGTGTCACGGACGAGGCACCTGCAACTACTACAGCAACTCCTACAGCTTCTGGTTGGCCACCGTGGATGACGACGAAATGTTCAGGTCAGAAAAGTGAGAATGAGTGTGTTCAAAGCAATATAAAAATGCAGCATTAGAACAAAAACTAAATTTAATTTTATATTATGGTTACATTTACAAATTGTAAGGTCGCCAGTCCTCAGGTGGGGCTGGTTGTCAGGTTTCTTTCCAGTAAGCATTGGATTAAAACCTGAAAACACAATTTTTAAACCACAATGATGAGGTAGAGTAAAAACCAGCACTCCACCAGCGCTGGCGTTTGGTGTACCCTGGTCAAAATGGCTTGCTCTTTTGCACCCTGTAGGCAACCTGAGTCCGAGACTTTAAAGGCAGGAAGCCTGAAAACACGAGTGAGCCGCTGTGTGGTATGCATGAAGAGGACGTAGTGGCCATTGCCAGGGATGACCCACAAAAACACCAAGAACAAATGAGTTGGCAGATGGGATGCCACTAGTGAATTGTCCAGTCCAACCCAATAGTGTTGCTGTGCAGAAGAGCGAGACCTTTGTTGCACAAATTCATTTTTAAATATGAAAAGCTTAACTTAATCTTTTAATATGTACCCCAATAAGAAATGTAAAAACACAAGCTTTGATATGGGGGGTGTTATAATAATTTTATGTTTCTCTTTCTGTGAGAAGATGGCTTTATTACTATTCAAATATTTTATTTTTTTATTTTGATGTTGGTATACCTATGTTACTCATGCTGCACTTTATCTTCAGAACATCAAAGAAGAAAATATGCACTGAATGAGACTGCATTTTGTTCCTCGGTTGATTCTAACACAGCTTTATCTTAAATATCGGCATTTTTTCTGTTTAATTGATGTGTAGTTTGGGAAAAAATACCTTTACATTGTAAAGCAGAAAATATTGTATTTTTTTAGCAATGTTTTCTCTCACTTTCTGTTTTCGGTGTGCATAAATTATACGAAGTGAACTCTAAACTGAGCAGTATTTCATGTATGAAATATAATTTAAATAATTGATCCATCCATTTTTTTTTTAAACTGCTTATCTTGGTGAGGATCGCGGGGATGCCCGAGCTGATCCCGGCAGGCATAGGGCACAAGGCAGGGATACACCCCGGGCCACACACTCGCTCTCACAGGGCAATTTAGCATGGCCAATGAACCTAACCTGCAAGTCTTTGGGCTGTGGGAGGAAACCCATGTGGACACGGGGAGAACTTGCAAACTCCACACAGACAGGCACCCTGACCTGTGACTCGAACCCGGGACCCCTGCCGCTGAGAGGCAAATAATATTAATGAAAATATTAATTCAATTTTACAAACGTTCAGTTTTAGATACATTCTTTTGGCTTTTTACAGGCTTTTGTTGCCGAAAAATCACAAGCGGTGTTTAACTATCCTTCTCCAATGTCCATGAATGTCAGAATTATTGTCATGAGTTTCCATTGGCAGTGCTATTTGTTTGTAATGCACATAAAAACAGCAAATGAGTATACATTTATAAAAGTAAGTTGTTGATGGGTCATATTTAATAGGTTACCAAATAATTTTTTTTCATATTTCTTAGAACTTTAAATGCTGGAAAAAATAAAACATGGCTGTTTAATTTTCTCACCTTTTTGTTTTTGGATTTCTTTTATACTAAAAGCCTGCAGTTATTTGCATTTTGTTAGTCTGATTGCAGATCATTTAGACACAAGTGTTCATTTAAGGAAACAAGGAAATCAGTCATTGACGTAGTCCAATTCTGATTAAAGTTGAGCCAATTGTTTTGTGACATTTGATAACCTTTCTAGTTTACCATACACATTTATAACATTCATTGAATCATACAAAATGTAGACAGAATTGCTATGTTCTTCGGTTCAAAGCTGGGTGAAGTGGAGGAGCAGCCACAACTCAGGTCTCTGTCGCCAAAGGCAGCTTGTTGCTACACGGTCACCAAATGGTACAAACCTCTTAGGGGGGGTCAGAAAGTATTGCTACGTTAAATAATTCTACTCTGACCATCACATCACAACATTGCTATAAAAAAAGATTAGAATTATGTTTGTTTTATCAAAACATCCCAGTAGACTTGTAGATGGGCTACGGAAAAATTGGCCCTATGCATGGTTGTCTGTGTCTCCTAGTTTAGGTCCCTGGCTCACTATAGCCCTGAATTGGATAAGCATTTATGGAAATGAACTAGGCCTAATAGATGACTGGATCTGCAAAACAAGTGTAATTTTACTTTGCACAGGTTTCCACTAGGGGGAGTATCAGATCTGAGCCTGTTATCCATATATTGTGAACAGTAATTGTGTTTTGTGTGTAATAGACAGGATCGAGTTTTTGATACACAACCCTGTTACAAAAAAATACATAGATACACTCATACATAACTATGATCAGTGTGTTTAAGGCAGAACAAGCATCATTTAATAATACGTAATTGAACTGTTAACATTAACAAAGAAAAGTATATTATTGGTATTGATCTCAGAAATGTGCAAACACTCCAAATCATGTAATAAAATCAATTAACACAACAAATTTCTCTTAATATGTTAGTATAAATAAAATATTTAAAAATTAAATCACCTTTTACATCAGTGTATGAGTAGATGCACTGTATTTTTCAAAAGCCCCTATAATTACTCATTAATCTTTAATCTCATCAAGTTTTGGCATGATTAGTTGCTGTAGTAATTGCTGTGGTACTACTCGTGATTATTTAAAGGGCCCTAAAATTTCTAAAGGCTTGTAGTCTTCCACGAACAGGATATACCGTGTATTGACGTGGTCTTGATAAATTGCTATTAGAAGATGACATGCTAGAGGGGTGGCACGCAGCTGGCAGCCATGCCCTCCCAAGCAGGACAATGGACTGGCAGCAATGCTGAGCTGGAGGGCCACGCCCTCAAATTGAACCTTGTTGTGCACCTGAGTGTGGTTACGCTAATGGTAATCACACTCAGGAGCCAACAATCCCAGGTCCTTAAACTGGGCTGTAAACTGGTTGTAGTAGGCCTCCTGAAGAGGGAGGATTTGTTTAGTTTAGTTGCTTCGTTTTTGTTACAGTGTTTTATTTTGTTGTTATTCATCAGAATCTTTGTTGAAAGTATGCCAAATGAAAGGCTTGAAACCTACCCCAATGCCCCTTCCTGCCACTGTCGGGCCGAGCATGCCCTTGCGTGTGCTACACAAGGCCAGCAGGAATTATGGACATTGGACGCAAAGACTTGACCTCACTCCTACTGTTCCTTCCCTGCTTTCTCTTTCTGAAGGTGCCAAAGGGCCATGTGCCTGTAGATGACAGGTAAACAGCATGACTGTTGACTACATTTATACAGTGCCTACAAAAAGTATTCACCCCCTTGGTGTTTTTATATTTTATTTGTTTTAAATATTGACTCATAGTGAACTTCATTTGACTTTTTTGACACTGATCAACAGAAAAAGACAACAATGTTAATGTTCTGGAGAGGCCAAGTCAGAGTCCAACCAAATTGAGAATCTGTGAATGGATTTGAAAAAGGCTGTGCACTCATTATCCCCACGCAACCTGAGCACCTTGAGCAGTTTTGCAAAGAAGAATGGGGGAAAATTTGTGTCCAGATGTGCCAAGTTGATAGAGACCTATTCACAGAGGCTCAAGGCTGTACTTGCTGCCAAAGGTGCATCTACTAAATACTGACTTGAAGGGGGTGAATACTTATGCAACCAATTATTTTGTGTTTAATATTTGTTGTAAGTTTAGACTAATTGGTAGAAATTTATTTTGACTTTCATATGAAAGGGGTTGAGGTCTGGACTGGTCTTTTTCTGTTGATCAGTGTCAAAAAAGTCAAATGAGTCAATATTTAAAACAAATAAAATATAAAAACATCCAAGGGGGGTGAATACTTTTTACAGGCACTGTATGCATTTAATTTGTGTATATATATATGCGCACGGTTCCTGTTCCATGGTTCCTGCTCCATGACGCATTGGGCCCAAGTGCCGATGGTTCCCACACCATGGGAATTCCGAAGGGCGAGGTGATGATTTCGTCAATGCCTAATGACCGGACAGCTGCGTGATGGAATGGCTGAAGAAATAGCCCCTCACACTTGCCACGGCCTTCTGTTTTGAAATTCAAGGCATTCGCGAACACTGTAAGTCTTCATGGGAGCTGAGGGCCTGTTCTAATTCAGAACTTGCAATCATATGCTGCAGTTGACTCGGTGCCACCGGGCTTCCCTGGGAAGGGGGAGTGGTGCTGGCGATACGACAGATGCTTCCACTCTCTCAACACGTCGACAAGCTACAAGAAGTCCACACGTCACACCACCTTGGTCATTCCCCAGAATGGGCAAGAAACTTCTTTCCAAAAGAGCCTATCATGTTCAGGGCCTCGATGGGTTTTTGAAGTCTGCTTTAATTTTTTGCATCTCCTACTGTACAAGTACAAGGCCCCAAATTGAGTTGTAATGTGATGACTTAATCTAACTTTATTGGTGATGTACTGAATGAGCATTTTCAGCCAATAGTCAGTTTAAGAGAATTAGTGCCAAAAAGCATTAACTACAATCCCCAGAAAACAAAAACTATGAATATAGCTGCTATTAATTTATAGATTGAGCCACCTGTAGTTCCTAAATAATACCCAACGTATTCCGCAAATAGTTTTAAGGTGTATGAACCAAATTAACCGAATATTGCAGATTAAACCATGTAACACAAAGGGGAAAATATGGTTAATCACTAGAAAAGTGTGATTTGTTACAAACTTACAAGTCTGCTAAAAGGTTTTGTTAACAATGCTGTAAGTTGAAAAAAATTGTAATGAAAATGTTAATTGTCGTTAAACACTTTAGCACTTACATGTTTATGTATTAGTACAATATTCCCAGAAGACATGCAGTACATAAAAAACTAAATCAATCAAATATGATTACGTGTTAATGGTTATTTGGGTTGGTTTATGGTTAAATCTGAGATCTATAATGTGAATGACTGTAAAATGTAAAGCTAAATAGCATAGGAAATGGTATCGCCGTCATTGATTATAAGGGCTTATATAAATATGGGTATTATGGTTACTATTGAATGGGGGGTCTGACCGTTTCCCTGAAAATACATTTTAAAATCAATATCTAAAAAAAAATGACTGCTGAACATTATTTCTGTATAACTCAGACATTCGTTTTGGAAACTCAACTTCATTCTAAAAGCAAAATATATAGCATATTTCCTATCCCACAGTGCAGATGTAACCTGATCGTACACTTGATTCTGCGTTGTGTTTAAATAATGACCAGTCACAAATTTGAGTATGCCGTTCATTGTGCTGAAAACACACAAGACGGAAAAAGATGTGCTGAACAAAAGCTGGTTCCAGCTTTTGAGGAGCCGCAGAGCTTCAACCAGTTCATGGACGCATTCCCTCCTGGAAGGTCTCTGTGCCCCCTTCATGTAGAAGATAACTCTGGCTAGAGTGGCATCCTGATGGTGCTTGGTCTACAGGTTGTCATGACACAGAACTCCAACCGTAGACATCACTGATGTTTGAGTGAGATGAGGCCAGAGTAGTGTAAGACCCCTTAGACCTGCCTCCCTGTGCATATGAGTTTGGCTTGGACTGAATGTAAGTTAATGAGTTTGAATGGTCGGCCCCTCAACCAATGACTAAACTTTTAACAGACGGACCAGCATAAAGCAAAAAACTCCAATCTATAGGCAGATCTTCCGGCACCTGTGAAAAGACAGCCCGTAAGCTATTGCTGGATGTATCTACGTCTATTGAAATCAGGGTGAGGTGGGGTGACCTACTCATGGAAGGCTTGTTTCAACTGACTAAATGCTTGTTTGCACTCTTTTGTGAGTGCAAACACTGTGGGGCTAGTTTCCCTGCTGTTGTGGTTGTTTAAACTGCCTACAGGCTACTGTGGCCTCTGCTCTTAGAGACGACCAAGCATAGCCATTACATAATCCCATGGCTCGGAAGAGTTGATTTTTTTAAAATAAGTTTTTATTTTTTTGAAAGCATCTTTTGTATATTAATGTGTGTGTGTGTGTGTGTGTGTGTGTGTGTGTGTGTGTGTGTGTGTGTGTGTGTATAACAAGCATAAAAATGTTGATAAATACTTCAGGCATAATGTTACAAGTGTCTATTTTAGTAAATAGCAATATTTTTTTCATCCATATATTTCTAAAAGTGTAGGAACTTGATACATTTTATCACTGAAAACCATGTCCGGTGTGACACCATATCTTGATTTTTATCGGTCAATTCCACGGACAACTTTATTTAGTTGAAGGACCCCATTAAAGTTCCTCTTACTGAAGCCCCCTGTGAAGCCCATGATGTGCACAAGGTAAGTTTTTGTCTCAGAATTGTTCAAATATTTAACTTTTTCAAAACACTATAAAAGTGTTACATTTTTTGGTCCTTTGGTGTGACAGCCCTAAATTATATTTTTTAAATTAAAAACTGTATGTTATGTACATAATTATGGAAAATTTAGCAAATGTGTCCTACTAACTACTAATGGCAGGTTATAGGTTTTGCATGGTCATTAACTGACACAAAAGGCTGAAACAACCTTTGTCCACTGATGTGACACCTGTAACCGTCACACCAGAGTCACACAAGAGGACAAGGTCTCTTTAAGAAGCATTTTAAATAATAAAATAAGATTTGTTTAACTCCTTTGTATTATTTTTTGACCATTTTCAGTGTTTTTAAATGCAATAATAACATTAAATATTTTTAGCTATTTTGGTAGAAAATTTGTACTGTTATAAAGTGTCATGAGGTATAAAATGTGATACTTAACTCTTTTAGACAGAAAGAATTGAGGGAGAGAAATGACTGGGAGAGAGAGGTGACACGGACGTATAGAGAGAAAATTCACAGGGATCCACACAGAAAGGAGGAGGTCCTAAGAGAACAACGCAGAAAGTAAATAGAAATTAAATGACAAATTATATACTTAAAAAAATTATATGCTCTAAAAAATTATACTATAAAAGATGAATTCTTAATTAATTAATAATTAATTAAAAGATATTGTTTGAGTAATAAACATATTTAACTGTGCCGCGCAGTGGTGAGGCTCAAGAAGAATTTCAGTAACATACTGAGTGATATTGATATTGTTTGTATCAAAATGAAATGTTCTTTCGTCTTTGACATATTGAAAGTTAAATTAAAATGCTTTAATGTAATATCTTTCACTTCCCTTTCAATGCAATATCTACCATTTCTGTCCTTTAGTGTGACATAATGTCCTACAGTGTGACAAACATAAAAGAACCAAAAATGTGTGTTTATCTCAAAATATCTTTAATAAAAACAGTTCAGTATTTCATTAGGGGAGATATAGACATCACTCATCATAAATAAAAAAAGGGTAAAGGGTAGTTGACAAATATGGCGTAAAAAAATCTTGATCAGTAATAATTAATAGTATAAAAAGTACTGGATTTGTCAAGCATTTCCAGGAAAAGGGTCTTATGCTGTCTGCAATATGCCATTAATTACACCATTTATGCAGTATTTAAAAATGTATTTTAAAGTCTTGGATAAAAAATGTTACTTGTATAAATTCATACCACAGTATAAGGAAACATTTATTTCATTATATACGATGACCGTTCAAAGGGACTATTTTGGGTTAATGCTCATGCTTCGCTGACTTGACGAATTACATTTGCCATGTATTTACATAATATAGCATTAGACCAATAGCAGCGCTTTTGGAAAAAAATATACCAAACTCAAATACTATTCGTCATATAATACTATAGGTCATATGATAAACTATGCAAATTAAACTTAACAGGGAATCGTCAAATTGTCTGCTCAGCGTGCATAGTCAAATTTATTCTGTAGAGAAACATTTCTATAGATTAGTTAGGACCCGTTCCGTAATAGCGCAGAAGACCCTATATAGTCATCACGTCCATACGTTGCTGCATTTTCAGTGGATCTCATAGCATTGGGTACAACCCAAAAATGCATTTTAAAGTCCTGGATTAAACATGTTACTTGTAAACCAATACTTTGGTAATAATGCCACATGTCGTATTGCCACGTGTAGTCTGTTACAGCATTTTACACGCATTTTTCTCGGTTCTGGCAGGAAATCAGTATGAAACAATTGTTCTTGCCGCGTATTGCAATTCCAAATATATGCTTAAACTATAGAATTAATGCAAATAATCTAAACACTTTTAGGCTAATTCTACTAACCTTTACCCTGTGTACATCGTTACGGAACACATTTGGATAGAACCCCTTTTGTATTGTCATTTAAGGACTAATACAAACGCTATTTGTTTAATTATTATAAAGTTGCATGTAATGGCGCTGGCATAAACAGGTGTAAATGTCATTTTTTAAATCACAAATATTACAAGCAGCATCTGGCCAGTATTCTTCTCAGGGTTACAATATTTAAAAAAACTACGTTGGTCAGGGTAAACGAATAACCTATTCCTCTAAAACCTTGAATTAATTTAGAAAGGCTGCTCATTGCAGTAACACCGCCTCCTAAAACCCTACCTACACTCGCCGTAGTGTGTCGCTGGGCGAATTTTGCGGGCGTGACGGTAATACCAGTCTGCATCCGCCATATACGACGACAGTAGACGCTGGTTAGCTACCAGACAAGCAGATTTAACCCACCCAAGTTATTTGTGCGTTATGCTATCCTTAATTACATAAGTTGTACACATTCCAGAATTATTAAAATAGAAAATCAAGAATCGACGAGAAGCATCTGCCAAACATGCAAATGCAATAGTACAATTTTAGGGACTTTACAATTACACAAGTCAGAATAAGATCTTTTTTTGTGAGTTTACAATTACACTACGTTACGAATAAGAATTCTTATGACTATAAGTACATAGTAGTAAGAACTGCTATTATAATTAGAAAACGTAATCAGATACACAGCCATATCTAGTCGTTTTCGAAACTGATAAGATTCTGTGAGCGTTTTTCAGTATTTAAGTATTTAGTAATTTATCCCACGTAAAAAGACAATCGTCTACATTTATCATAGAGAAGTGCATCTTTGTTAGACATGGGAGTTCAGGCTAGAACATTTATACATTTTCTAAAAGCTTGTGAACCTACATAAACCTTGGAAAGCCAAGTAGCTTTTCTACCTTGAAAAATGAATGCACATAAATAAGATTAAAGTCATCCAGCCTGCCTCTAACTTGTTGGCTGGATTATGTGTTAGAATTTAACTTCCCATTGCAGCGTCAAACCAGCCCCATTTTGGCTTTGTCCCAGGGCTAGGACCACCCTGTATTCAAGGTCTTAGACTTCTATCGAATATCACTGCAATGAGCAGGAGCAATTTAAGTTCAGTTTTATTAATAGGTTGAGATTGAAAATTAGACTTAGCGATAAGTATATATACCAGATATATACTTCAGTTTTATCCAGTTATAACCAGAAAATGTTTTTTTTAGACAGGACACAGTGAAGGGTAGAAAGGCAAGTAAAGTATGGTGCTACCGCTTCTCCAATAGCACCGTTCCTTCATATCTACAAGCACTGGATACCTCAGGCATTAGGGAAAGAAAAGGCATCTGCTGAAAAACTCACAGGTTGTTAGAAAGAGACTTAATTTAACAGTTAACCACACCCAGTTCACTTTAACCATAAGGAAAACCTGGAGACTGCCTGTCATTAGCATTACCATTTGAACCACACAACTGATGAAACTGGTGCACCACTGTTCTCTGAAAAACAGTACCACTTACAGCCAGTGAATGTAACCTTTTGCTTCAGCACACAAATTTCAGACAAAGAATTGGGACTCCATTTACATGAACATATTTTTTTTATTGCAATAGCTCTATTGAAAGCAAAAAAGTCAGATAAATATAAACACTATACAATGCTCAGAATTCTTCAACTGGAATCACTCCCACCCCCGGTCGTGTGGCGCAATTAACGAGAAAAAATACCGTATTTACAGTGGAAGACAAGTATATTTTGAATGATCAATATTTTACTTTTTTATGCAGCAGAAATAATGCACGTACTGAGGGAGTACATCTTCATAGATATTACATCGCTGTACAATTTATAAAAAACAGCATTCGTTTCTAAAATTACCCAAAGATAGCATTGGCACGGGCAACGTCTAGTTCTCGAAATTGCCATCACCAAAATCAGCATCAATTGTTAATTTTACTACAAAGCAGCAAATACGTAATATTTAAAAACGGTATGTGGAGGATATACAAAACTGCAAAGGCTCATTCTGAAAGCGCCCTATCCCCACACGTTTTCTTTTTTTGATTAAATCGCCCTATTTTACAATCGATACAACCCCTTCGTTTTCGGTTTTCTTTTTTCACAACAACAAAACAGGCGAAAATAGATGCAATAACGACTCTTGATTTTTTCCAGGTAACATCGCGGTTTGTTTTGATGAACAGAAGGACAAACATTTTCAGGAAGTTAAATTACTCAAGGTTTAAGAAAACCAATATATCTCTAACCCCCCCATACAAAAACTTTATTTTTATTACTTTATTAGTATTTTATTTTTATAACAATTTTGTTTTAAGCACATTTACCTATGTAAATACCAATTGCCTGATTCTGCCATTTTAGCGGATGTAGTCGTGTAGTCTCCTGCAGTCTTGGATGTTGGCATTTTTTATAACAGTTCAAAACCTCCTTATGGTCTACATACAGTTATTCTTCCCATCCATTATATATTTAAAAAAAAAACTGCTGCTACTGATATGACGGGATGCGCACACACCCGAGTGTATTTTGTGTGAATATATGTTAACCTGCATTCTTACCGTCAACATCCGTGAAACAATATGCATATGCGTAGATTAATTTATTATTTACATATCACATGAAATGCAATGTGCTGTTTGAAAGATACAAAAATGTATTAAATTACAAAAAGAAAATAAGTCCAAAAAGTTTTTTTAAAACCTAGAGGAAGTAAATCGATAACGAAGGGGTTTACTAACAACTAAGATTATTTTCGCTTTTGTGTAAACTGGACACGCACAAAAAAGCCAGAAGTTGCATAATATTTATGCTGTACCTGTAAGACTGTAGATAATGTGGTTGTTGTACTTTTAAATAATTAAAGTTAGACTAGTAATACAACATGAAATCTCCACACGATAGCTAAATTTAGAAAATTGACAAAAGAAACAAAATGGCGAATCAAAGCCCACACTTCGTTAAACATAAAAAAACATTGACTGAACGGATCAGGTCGCCCCCAGATTACGTCGCTTAACCAACTCATGCAAGACTTGTCTACACAAATTACTGGACAGTAATTCTGTTCATTACTGAGATAGTAACACAGCCCTTCATTAAAATTACTTAAAATTGTGGAGGATGGGGGCTCAAAGTGAACTTAAACGCACGTTTAAAATTTTAAAACCACCTTTTGCATCAAATGCATCATTACAATTTTCTGGATGATAAAAAAAAATTAGTCAGACACCACAAATCGTAAGAAATGTACTTCTGTAAAAGCCTTCAAGCTTTGTTTTAAAGTTTAAAAATACCGATAGAGTACCCTGGAGCCTAGAACTACGTGGATTCAAGCAGATGACTGGTTATTATTGCTTCAGAGTGTGTGCAAGAAAAGGGCCGGCACTATCATCCTCCTTTCCATAATGCCTGGCGTATGTGTACAAAACCGTTTTTTTTTTTGTGGCTAGATTTAATTTCGGTAGAGAATAAGACTCCACCAGCGGCCCACTTGACAAAGACTGTGGTGCTGGCAGATTCTTCGTCAACTTTTTCTTTCAAGGTGATGGAAATAGTACCGTGCAATGCTTGACCAAAACATAAATGTACACTACATTTAGTTCATGTACCATTTCATTTTAAAGCTTTTCAGTAATAATAATAACAGTTTTAATATTATTAATAATAATAATATAGTCATCACAATAAAACTGTTTCCTTTCTCCCTCCATAATGTGCAGTAATAAGGCAGTCGCTGCTTTCCTGAACATATTTAATGAACTTAAAAATCAATCATTCAGCACTAACAAAAAAGCTATTTTTTCTTCTGCTGAACGAGTTGCGCAAAAGTAAATATCAAACACTTCTTCCTACTAAAACAACTCTTGCAATGGTAATCAGATCAAAATAATACTTTTCCTAGCGACACAGAAGAGTATAAATATATGTGAACACGGTGGCAGCAATTTAGGGTAAACCCTGTACCCGAGGCATTTATAATTCAATAAGTACAGACCAGATAGGCCATGGGGTTAATCGACTGATTTCGGTGGTGTCCAAGAATAGAGCTCCCTCCCAGATTAGTCAAATACATACTTGGCAATAGAGGAGAGAAGGTAGTGAGTGAAATAGAGATGGTTTGCGTAAGTAAAAGGGTTGCACATTGCCTGCTGCTATCCATCCTGTTAGAGGTCTCACATCATAGGAATCTGCAGCATGTTGCACTTGGGGGGCCTAGGGTTGGGTTACTGGAACTTCTTTACGTCATCTCCTGTCAGACAGGGATTGTAGCGATAATGACACTCTTAGGTCAGTTACAGCCCATATAACCAATAAGTGAGCATGTACCGAAACTGCCACAGGGAAGAACTCCCAAAGTATAGCCAAAGAAAAAAGTAGTACCTTTTAAAATTATAGAAATACCAGTAATATACTAAAGTAATGCATCTGACATTGCGGGAGAAATAAATACAACAATGCAAATAAAAAGGAATGCTTGTAAACTCTTCAGGCCTAACATGACCAGTCCTCTTCCTGTTTTGAGGTAACCTAGTTTCAAGAAATAAACCCAAATTGACAAGTTAAAAAGAAAAAGAAAATAATCGAAGCAACACCTAATGTTTGGGTTATATATATTTAAAACAATTATTATTTTTTTTAATGATATGTGAAAATATGTGTGTTTTATATAGGTGATTATCCGTCTGTGTTTCGGCTGGGGCCTGCATAAATAAGGGCTGTGACATGTGATCCCGACCCCACGGCCATGTGGCTTGGACTCACAGTGCACCTCCTCTGGATATCTCTGTCTTCACTCTGGTCAGAGAGGGAAGAGGGTAAGGAAAGAAAAGTGTTAATGTTAAGCACAGAACAGCATCTTAAGGAGAAAAACCTCAATGAGCTCTGATGACGACTATAGCATTGCCTTCTTCACCCGTTAATCTCAGTCCTTGCCGTGTTCATGTGTTTTGATCAGGTTGAGGGTGCTGACGGTTCTGGTAGGCCAGTAGTTTCAGCCTGGAATGACCCTGGTCCTTTGCTGTCAGCCGTTTGATTAAAGACTTTTGTTTTGTTTGAAACAATGGCAGGCCAGGCACAATACAGATGCTGTTAGAGAGGTTTGAGCTTTGATGGTATGGCATGGTCGGAATGCTGGCTCATTGTGTCTGCTTCCAAAACACACTCAGCCGTGCTGGAACTCAACCAGGGGCCTGGGATTCTCCATAGATGTGCCCCACCGTGGCTATCTGCTGACCCCCATGACCCTTTATCGTCAGCTTTGAGACACTGCTACGTTTTACCCCCCCATCACTCAAAAGTGGGTTACATTTTAACTGTAATCAATTTTTGGAATTGACTGGAAAGTTTTTGAAGCATTGTAATTTTTTCAGAAGCAGTGTGGACCATGATGTGCTCAAAGCCACATATATCATATGACTGCTACCCTGACCACTTCTTTCCTCTCCTCAAACGTACTGGCAAACAAACACAGTCAATGTACACATTAAGGTCTCAAAGCCAGGCAAGTGAACAGAACTCTGGGCAACCCAGTGAAACCACACGTTGCCCCCACCTCTTGCACACAGCCCTGTATGGCCAATTGATCCAATTTGTTACAATATAGACCATTGCTTCAGTAAAAACAAACAAATTAAATCTGAAATTAAATCACAAGAGCCTGGCAAATAGTATACACACACACACACACACACACACACACACACACACACACACACATTTGTCATTTTAAAATCATGAAACATCATCTCAGTGCCACCCACTAACTTAACTAACGCTGCATTAATTCAGAGAGAAAATTAACTGGAACTGATCTTGACTAATGTTGCCAGCTAGTTAACTATAGCCAAATTAACAGAAATTATACCAAAAAAAACTAACAAATAAACATGGCATTATAGGTTAACATTTTGGTTCTGTCCTTCTCATAGAACCCATCTTATAAACTTGGATATCCTCACTTAACCAATAGCAATAATTATTAGTAGTAACTACCATTTCAAATTGTTTTTATTTGTTTATTTGATGCCCGTGGCCATGGCAGACAGACAAATATTTAGGCTTACTTATGCTCAGTCTGTTTTAGTTTAGAAAAATTAGTGCTGATTCTGTTTTAGGCTTTCTAGTGCTCAGTCAAATGCATCGTTTCTTATTTATGCTTACTACTACACTTCCCAGTTAATGTGATGATTCTGGCCAGCCAAACAGCCTGCAACCAGAGTTATCAAGACCGAGGTCCAACAATTTAAAATGTTTGTTGTTGTTGTTGTTGTTGTCGTCGTTCCCGTCCTTAAATCTCCACACTTTTTAAAAGACAAGTTAAATCTGACAATGCTCTTGCCAGAGGATAAGGCTTGAAATCAGCTTTCACCATCTCATCATTATCTCTTTCACAGAAACGCTAAATGAGGTGCTATTATAATCTTAAACGTATATTTCTCAAACAGAGGTTAATAATCCAATTTCCCGTTTCGCCAACTACCAAACAAACAAGTCTGCCTTCACTCCATGGTAGAGGAAAAGCATGTCATTCCAAGCAGATTCCCAAACACACACACACAAATCTCAAAGGTTTCGTGAACCATTTCAAATGGTTTAATACAGCTTAAGAAAATTCAAAACAACGGTTAGGTTCCCCCCAGCACCTAAGTGCTACTTGGTTCGTCTAACAATTGGCCTACTGGCCAAGGCAGATCCTTCCCCGCTGCTCCCTGTGATGAGTGGAGGAATAGTAATCCATGCTCTGAGGTTTAGGGTATAGCCACTGCACCATCCTTGTATCACTTCCCAAAGTGAACCAATACCACTAAGGCCATTAACTTTCCTTACCAGCTTAAGGTGAGATGTCTTCTGGCTGTAGGACACGCTAGCCCCCCCATCCCTCCAAGAAAAGGTTCTACCCAGATCCTCCTCATGGATTAGAAGGTAGAGGGCAGGGCGGGATGGAAGACTGATCAGAGATTATGTTCATTTACACAGAAACTACTTACATAAATAATAGCGCCAGATTTTCCAATATATTGAGGTACATACACACATCTATCCATCTAACAAAAATCTTGAAAAAAAAGGGCCTTTTTTTAGTAATTTCCCCGTTCCTATTGACGTACGTGTAATTTATATATATATATATATATATATATATATATATATGAGAGTTTTATTATTTATTAAATCGGTGGTTGTCTGATACTAGTTAGAAGTCTTTAGTATTATCATACATTATTGTTAGATAGAACAATATGTTTATTATTGTATTATATTTCTGAAAACTGAGCTCTTTTTGATGGACACATATGTTGTGAGGGTTGTAAGTGATTCAAGGAGTTCCATTTCTCAGCCCCTGCATTGTACTTAATTTGGCCCTCTTCATGCTGAGCCATCATGCAAACCAAAATACTGACACTGAAATACAATGAGCCGGATGAAATAAAATACAGCATGTGTATTACATTTAATTCAGTCACTACCATTGCACTGCTTTAACCAATGACAAGTATTCAAAACTAAAGAAATATTGACTAAAGAAATAAGGATTGTTAATCTAAATACATTATTATATTATGGCATTAAAATACTATGACAGTACAACGCAATTAAGCTGGGATGAGAAAATGATTAAACTTAACAACGTGTGTATTGTATGCCATTATGGCATGACTAATTCACATAATCCCATAATTCAGTACCTAGACATGCTTTGATTTCAACATATGTATTGGTTTGCAATTTGGCACAAATAAAATTTTTTTATCTGATTTAGTAGTGCCCCAGGAGCAATTCAGACATGCAGCCCTTGTAGTCAGGTCCCTTAACCACTACAAAAGTATGTTCCCCATCTTTGGAATACTGGGATAATTCCAAAACAATGTTAAGGTCAAGGAGAGTCTCCTTTAACAGTCACAATATTTAAAAAGTTGAGCGTATTCATCTTAAAGAAGGTCCATTAAGGATACCTTTACCTACTCAAATCTACATTTTCTTGTCAACTTTTGTCAATCCAATGCCTTGGGTTTCACTTTAGAGACATATTGATGAAAGCAAACAATTCTCATTGTGAATAACAATAATGAGGCTGGCAGAATCTAAGATTATATACATCTGTGCAAAAACCATATGCCATAGCTGAAAGATGACATACTAACACACACACTTATAAAAGTGTCTGAAGTTCTAGAACATGTACACGTTTGTCAGTGTGGTTTATTTTGGCTTTTCAGAATTGTATAATATTTCAGAATATGTCAGATAGCAGTTTGTGTGCACATGAGCACAGCCAGGCCCAGTGTTATTGGGGCACCTACTCAGAACTGCTAAATAAGACCATGACGATTTACCATGTGAAGTAAATGACTTCAAATCTACTCCAATGCACAGCACTGCAAACAAGTATTTGCCCCCTTTAGGAAATTTCCCCCCACAATGAGATTGGTCAGATCTTTTAGAGGGTTGTTATCTCTTTGCAGCATTAGTCTTATACCGGTTCAATCGAGCAAGATAGCTCAGTTTTGTATTGCACTTGAACCCTAAAACTACAGCACTTTTGTACATCACTCTGGATAAGAGCGTCTGCTGAATGACAAAAAAATCAATGTAAATGTGGTAGTAGTACAGAGGGAGGGAGTCAAAAAAATAACACCATGGTTTGGTGCTTCCTTTAATAACTACTTTTAAAATGTATTAAATGTATTTATTTCGGTTCTGATTAGAGCCAAAAAATTATTTTACAGCATACACATACTGTTTTATGGTTCATTTAAAAAAAAAAAATTGAAATCATTCAGTAATGACACAAACAGCCAGCTGCATATCGAATAGCTAATAATTCGTAATTTACAACCAGTCACTACTAAATCTTATTTAGGCTACCAGCTGCAAGACCTGCTCTTTATTTACTAGAGCCTAGCAGCTTCGGAAATTTACCATACCACCGAGAGTTAGTTTTTTGTCTTCCACATGCTCAATGATCAATTTTTACATTGCGATCAATGGTTTAAATAAGTTGCCATAGGTTCCAGGGCAGTGGGTTTAGATAACAGCATTGTTTACATTTTATTTATTTAGCAGATGCTCTTATGCAGAGCAACATACAGAAATGCTACAATATGAGATGTAGATAACTAAAGCTCACTGCAAGCCACTTTAGTGACACCAACACTACATCTGGAGTAGATAGATAGATAAATAGATAGAGATAGATAGGTACTTTATTCATCCCCATGGTGAAATTGCAGAAAGTAGTTAATCAAAAGTGCACGCAAGTCACCACCAGTGATTAAAATGGCTCAAAATAGTAGAAAGTTCCGCGAAATTAGTCAATTCAATCCGTTTGTTTCACCTCTTGCCACAATATAAGAACTGCTGTAATACAGGTAGGCATGGTGTACCGTGGCTTGCAAGGTTCAGACATCAAAATCCATTTTCTCCAATGGTTTACAGTGAAAGATCTTCACAAATGAAAACATACGTTTCTGTTCATACAGAGGGTGTGGCAGGAACGCACTACTACAGAATAAAAAAAAATGTTTCCTTCACTAGTTCACTGTGGCATTAACTGTTGCCAAGTTAATGTAAGCCATGTATTGCTGTGGCTTAGTAGTTTTGTAACGCATGCTAAAAATGATTTCGTTGCAAAATCCACCTGCGTCTCTAAACATTTTTTAGTTAAAAATTTTACACAACCTGAAATTATCATTTAGTTTGCGCAAGTCATTGTCTTATTTATAGAACCAGCTTCAGCCCAGAGCATGTGATCATGCAGATTTTTTTACATTTCAAATTTAGACTAATAAAAATAGCTGTAGTTATCTATCAAGGTTTGTTGCTGACATGCTGCATTATGATAGCACAATTTTTCAATTTAACGTGGGATATTAGATTTTTTCCACATTTTCAGTCATTAAAAAATCTTCGGTGAAGTATACAGATTTGAGCTGTCATATTTAGATGAAAACAGTCCCAGGCGCGGATCTTCCGTGGTTGTGATCGGATTGGCCACCCCGTGTACCCCCCAATTTTCATTGGCTCTTAGTGATGTCAATCATTGTTCGCTTCGAACAGTCCCTTTTAGGTGGCACCCCCAATTTAACTTATTACCCCCAGTGTCCCCCAAATGAAAATAATCTGGATCCGCTGGGCGGTCAAAGAAAAGTACATAAATTGGGGATTCAGTAGGTTATGATTTAAATTGAATGCATACATTACATTTGGGCTTTTATGTCCATAGCTGTCCAGAGCGTGGCAAGGGTTTCACAAAAATAACAAAAGGAGAGGTCTATATATTTAAAAATGGATAATGGGGCCTCTAAGGATTTCCCAGTCATTATCTGTACAATAACTGGTTTTAGATCCTTTCCCAAGGAAACTTTGGGTTTGCAGTTCATACTACGTGGTTTTGAATATATCTGACAAAAATAAAGGCTATTCCCACCAATAATTTTTCTTAATTTTCTCCCTCCAATTCGGAATGGCAGATTGTGCCAATGCATCTTGGCTCGTCGCATCGCCACAGCGCCGCAGCATTCTCCCGGTCACAATAGGCTAACAACATGAGCTGAATTTGAACTGGCAAACTCCAGTTCATTGGGCTCAGTCTGCACTTGCGCAAGTACCCTAACCGATTGAGTCATGTGGGAGGCAGTTTTATTATTATTATTATTTATAAATATACAATAAAACACAATACCAGCACAAATTAATCTTAAGACTTCCAGTACTAAAACACAGCCAATCCAAGTCAATCCCTTTATTGGTAACCTTGATTAGCAACATTCCTGTATTCTTAAAACCTGCCCCAGTAAGACTCTTAGGTCCTTAACAGACCACAACTGCCCCCACTCTACTAATCCTATCATGAATGCTTTTAAGGTGGCAGGATGGTTTCTTCAACAATCCCTTCAGCCATGGCCCAGCTATAATCCTAACACATGCATGGCAACTGAAGTGTTGATACAGAATTTCAGCAGGAAGGAATGTTACAGCTAGCGTGTTCGACTCCCCGAACATCACCACCACCACCACCACACCCCTCTGATTCAAATATTGATGAACATCCTCTCACAAAAAGCTAGTCCAAGAGATATACCGCTGACATACCTGGTAGAGGATAAACAATAAAAACTTTCCCTCCTTGAAACCTGAAAGGCTAGGCCACATAAACAACAAATACATTTGTTTTTAAAAAAAAAAATCAAACCCAACCCACAAATTCCCTTTCCTCATTTGTACTCTCCAACCCATCTGTGCAGTAGCTTCTCTGATAAACAAATGAGTCAGACAGGCCTCACGGTGAAAAGTGACTCACCTTCACACTCACACTCTCTGACAAGGAAGCAAAGGGAAAGACAAAAGACAGACAACCACAGACGGATACAAGAGGGAGAGGGAATATAATATATTACCTCCATGGGAGGGGCAAGGGGCTGTCAAATTCAGTAGAATTGTTGTACTGGAAACTGGTTGGCTTTGCAATGAAGTGAACCCAAATCAATTTGCATTATTTATTGATTGTGCTATGGTAATCAATCCTTCAACCAGCAATACCACCCACATATATTAAGCCAGTGGATGGAAGCGTGCCCAGGAATCTTCAAATATAAACAAAGGGGGTCATCTCCAAAGACGGACAGTTACTAAACATCACATCTGTATCATTTAGGACTACTCTGGAAGATTTTTAATCGTTAAATGACTTTGCCCAATGGAACCTGGATCAGTGATAACTATAATAAACTTTTGTACAATTTATAATGCAGGCTTCCGAGACAACCAATTCCAAGCAAACCACACAGATAACATTTGCTTAAAGTTTAACACTGCAATACCAGTTAGTGTAACCGGCCTGCACGTAATCATGCTTATGCATTAGTACTAGGTGTTTTGAAACGAGAACATTTAAAGTGCATTTATCTCTGCTTAGATGCTATCCCAAAACAAACATTTAGGTGGTGCCACAGGAGGACCACATGTATCACAACAGTTCTTTTGCTACCATTAATATCTCAAGCCAAACTTTATGTAAAGGTCCACATTAAGCAGTCCCATGAAAAAAGTAACTTCCATGGAATTGAATTATATGGCTGCAGAGCATCTCATAACCTGAACGATTCATGGCAGCAAAAGTGTAACAGTAACTCGGGATAACCGGACAGCCTGATTTCTAGTCAGGTTAACTGTAGAAACCACTGGATACCAAATAAATGCATATCACATAAAACTTCCAATTAAGATGTACAGTATCATCTGTTAAGATACTTAATTTCAGTCAATTTTCAATAGAAAGATAAAAATAAAAGTTTACACTGATACATTTAATGTGACATCAAAACAGTGAAAGTGCTTTCTTATTTGTGCAACATATTTTGGGACTTTGTTGGGAGTATTTAAGCAGCCAAGTTGTTTTTGGGTGAGAACTGGGTCAGGTTAGTAAATTCTCTCTCTCTCTCTCTCTCTCTCTCTCTCTCTCTCTCTCTCTCTCTCTCTCTCTCTCTCTCTCTCTCTCTCT
>JAOYSI010070102.1:4082-22310 GCA_025775065.1 Hiodon alosoides
CACAATGAGGAGTGACACCTGATCACTGAATTCTCAGAGCTGCGGGCAGTGTCTGCTGTAGGAATAAGTAGGGTCCACTTACCTGAAAAACCAACTGAGCTGCGTCTTCTATTATGTGTCTGTTAAGAAGTAAAAAGCCTTGGGCGGTCACAGTGAAATCTCCACTGCCTGAAACCTCATATTTCATGTCAGGATTCATGCCCTAAGAATAAAAAATAAAAAACTTCATTTCAGACGTTTCCACCGGCAAGACTCAATGCGAATGACAAATTCAACGCCTCCTGCTCACGCTCAGCGCCGGAGGAAACTAATTTACGGCGACGCAAACGGATGCAGCGGTTCCGAGAGCATCGAGGACAACACAGTGGTGGACAATGCTGCTCTTACGTCTGCAAAATCGGCGTCCGTGGCGTGGACCTGAAGCGGCTTGTTGAGGGTCTGAATCTCCATGACCATACTGCCCGGTTCTGCGTCAATCGATATGTATCCCTCGTACTGCGTCTTCTCGAAGGTTGGCGAGTGCTGGCTCTTTTTCCTCACAGTAAAAGTGACAACGGTACTGGAAAACTGATTGCTGTTTAAGACCTGGTAGGCCTGCATGCAAGAACGATTGCGTTAAAGTTGCATTTCAGAGAAGGAGTGCTTTTTCCACACACATCACATTTCTGAGCCCCAATGCTGGACGTAGCCTGGAGTATCCAGGTTTTGGAAATCTTGGGCCTATTCGTGGTTAAATGTCATTCCAGGAGTTAAAAAATTACCAAAACTTTTTTGGAGTTACATTCAGTAATACGTGTCATGTGAGACTTGATAACTGTGGTTATTTAAAGAAAATAATGTTGAGGGTTTTTTTTTTTTTTACCAAAACTGTCAAGGTTATTGGGCCTGCTACATCTGCAGGCTTCAGCATTGTTACGTCTCCACTGTTTTCATCAACGTGGAAAATACCAGCTTCATTTCCTGGAAAAAAGATTAATAAAGACAAAATAAATGTGCCGTTAACCGGAAACTGTTGTTTTCTAATATAACGAAACTAAAATAAGAGGGGAGAAATATCTTTCCATGTACCCCCATGGATCCTGTAACCGATCTGTTCATTCAGGCCTTTGTCCCCGTCAATAGCATATAAGGGACCTGGGTTCAACGGCAGAGCCCCGGGCTGTAACAAGCAGAGGAAGACATTCTGTCACTCTCAGATTCACTCTCAGATTTTAAGAAGTGTGTCCAGTTATGGTGGAGTGGTAGAGATGGGAGCTGATTAGAGGATCACCGTTTGCTCTGTGAGGTTAACCGTGCCGCTGTAGCCCGAGCCAAGGCAAATTATGGCAGTGCCGATCACCGACACCGTGCAGGGCTGGAACCACGGCGGACGATTGTCTACATCCAGGATGTTTACAGTAATCGTCGCCGTGGCGGTGTGAAGAGAGTCCTAGGGAATTAAAACAGTCCAGTGTCCTGAATTCTGACAGGATGTAGAGATCATTCAAGTCACACCGTTCCCACAGTAGACTCTAGTCAAAACGTTGACCCGATTGATGAAAAAAAACCCATTCTGAACACGGTTCAGCCCTGCTTGCTGTGTTTTAAGGTTTTAACTGTTTGACTTCAGATTGGTCATAAACATTTTATACCAAACTTACCTCGGCATATATTGAAAGTGTCAGCTTTTGGACGGTATCATAATCTATGTCCTTTCCCACTATTATATTTGGGTTGTTCCCATTTTGTAATTTAAAATAGCCGTCCTATAAGAAGAAAAGAACAGTTTTCAAAAATACATTCAAGAACTGGGAAGTTCTCCCTTTTCCAGCAAACAGTACTTACTCTGTTTGGGTGGAAACTATTATAGTGTTACATTCAGAAGGTGTTTGTTTCAAGAGGGGGTGAATTCTTACCGTTTCTGGTTCAAGGCGGTAGAGAAGCCGATCTCCATCTATATCTGTGGCTTCGACCCGGCCAACGCTTGTGCCCACTGGCGTGAGCTACAGAAGGGAACACTAGTCATTCTGCCTTATCTGGTTTAAGGAGTAACAGTGCACGTGTAATAAAAATCCACTATGCCTGTTTCTAACGACACAGACACTGAATGAGGATAAGAAGTGTGTGACAACACCAGGAAACCCGGACGTTTCCGTCGGACCGAGGTTTGGAAACTCACCTCGTTAACATTTAAAATGTACTGGGCTTGCTCAAACACCGGAGAGTTGTCGTTCACATTTTCAACCAGAACAATTACTGTCAGAAAAGCCTTGAAGAAAGTGCATGAGACAGAACATTTTTACACAAATGTGCCTTAAACGGATTGTACATTTGCTGTGATTGTACATTTACAAAAAAAAAAAAAATGTTCTAGAGTTTTTCTACATGCTAACTTTTTGTGTACAGCTATTGTTAAAACATTTTTTTATCTAATACAGAGCAGATACAGTATATTAAAAAGCATTCATGAACAAACATAAATCCTTCGTGTTGTCTTATACAAAATAACTTCCAAAAATACCATGGTTTTTTACAGTTGTAGGATGGATGTGTTCAAGTATAGATTTCAGCTATACATATGTGGGGTGTGGGGGGGGAGGTTTACAACTAAAACCAGAAAAGCTGGAGTCTGGACAGCCATCACAACGCCGTTGTCGGACACAGAAGTGCCAACTGCGTCTCAAATGGATCTAGGTTTTAATAACAGACATTTGACTGAAGTGTGGTTTGTGCTCCTTTTGGGTCATCAACCTTGCCTTGATTTCTGGCAGGAATGGAATGGCTAACAGGGCCCTGACACAACTATTGTGTGCCCGCTCTGTAAACCTGAGCAGTGTGCCCACAAAGTGCCATCTCTCCATTACATCGTGGGCAAGAAAGACAGCATCATGTTTTAAGGTATTCATCGATCAGTTTTGCCTTTGATAAGACGTGAACAACTAGCTTCAGTTTAAAATGGCAGAAACACAACAGATAAGCTTCAACTAGCTTCAGTTTAAAATGGCAGAACCACAACAGATGATAAGCTTCAACTAGCTTCAGTTTAAAATGGCAGAACCACAACAGATAAGCTTCAACTAGCTTCAGTTTAAAATGGCAGAACCACAACAGATGATAAGCTTCAACTAGCTTCAGTTTAAAATGGCCACAACAGATGACCAGACCGACCTCCAGGAATCCCGGGAGTGCTTTCAGACTTCACAGGCTGCTGTCATACACAAATCTGAACTGAAACCAAAACTCTTTTTTCGTTTACTTCTAACTTTGAAATGATAAATGAAAACGACCCAGGGTGAAGCAGAGAGAATGGTACTCACAGTCTGAAAGCCCGGTTTGTCACACTGAATACGAACAGTTAGAGCCCCTGCGTTGGGCAGGACCTAAAAATAAATAAATAATCAAAGCAAAAATAGCAACTCATAACAATACTTTTAAAGAGTTCTTCATCTTTTTAAAAATCAAATTGATCGTTTCGAAACATGCCTGAATAACAGCAGAATTTATTCCACTGACGAAACTATGAGGTAAAACATGGCTTCCGATACTGTGCCGCATTCAAATACATACCCTGCTGCGTGGAATTCCCCCTACTGACCACTTAACCGATCACTGAGAAAACGTACCTCATAATCCAATTCTTTTTTCACCTTGAGATCCGAACCGACCAGTTCAAACGCATCCTCTGGATTAAGTGTAATTATAAGGGTTACACCTATTTCGGTGTTGATTGGTGTGACCACAGTGCCAATGGGGCTGTTCTCTTTCACTTCTGCTGTGTCTGGTGCTGAACAAACTAGAAAGATAGCGAGAGTAAAACATGGTGGGCAAAGAGTAGAAATTTATAAAGTAGAAAGCCGTCTTTGGCTCTTAAACTGTATTCTACCGTCTGTCCGTCACAGCTTAAGGAAAAGGCTATGGGGTAAGAGAGGACACACTCTTCGCAGGGCACTTACCTGAAGTAAATCACGTTAACGGAGGCTCGTGGGAAAAATAATACTTTGTAACATATCTCGTACAAATATCAAGGAATACATTTCACAAATACCAGTTAGCCTGAATCAAGAGCAGAATCACACACCTTGTCAATCATTTGTCCAAATGCGCAGTTTATCCCAAGATCGAGGTCGATTCGAATCAGAGAAATACTCACAGAATATAACTCGATGTTATAAATCTCTCTGAAATCACTCAAGTTCACCCTACACCACCTCAATCAATACAGTGATGTGAGCCATTGAACCAGGCAACGGGTAACAAACCAAACAAGATTAAAACCATTTATTTAAGATAGACTTACTTATTTCTGCTTTGCCATTTTTCTGCAGTAAGATGATCAGTACCAGAAGGACGGTATTGACAGAAAATTCCCGGTATTTCATCTCCATAGCCTGGTGCGCTCCGCAGATCCTCACAGATTAAATATGGGGGGATAAAAACTCTTGGTACAGGCTGGTACTTCTCCACATAAAGCACTTACTGTTGCCTGACAAGCGGGAGTTGACTCCTGGCCCAACATTTGTGACTTCAGCTTATCGAGTTTTATGGCTGGAGAAGCTAATTGTTCCTGGACTTTTACCCTCCATAAATATATAAACATCTGTTATAGGCTAGGGATAAGTCATTTTGTATTGTAACACACGTTCCATGAAACAAGGAACAGAGACATGCCCCCTGTGAACTAAAAATGTATGTGTCATTGTGTCAGATTTATTTATGTGATCATTGTTTGGGGGGATATAACTGATTCTACAGACAGATAGCTCCTGAGTGTCCACTGATCTCAAAAGTATTAAACAACTCAGAGTAGGACTAGTTTCAAGAAGACTGTTCAGGAACTTACTCCAACGTTTGTCAGGATTAAATGTGTAAATCACTTTAACTTTTTATCGTTTTCGTAAATGTCCAAATGAATCACAGCATTTTTCAAAGCACAGGTTCCAAAAATAACAGAGAAACGTTGTTTGGTAAGACTGCCCTTATTTTGGGATTCGATAAAGACTAAATTCCCTAAAGACCCTCGTAATTTCAGTGGCGACACTAACCGTGTTGACAGAAAACAGGAGGAGATCAATGTCAGCAGAGCTACTCTTACAAAGGTGATCTGGGAGAAATCAATCAGAGATTACAAAGCAGTCCTGAGGCTTGTCACAGACCTTTGAAAGGGAGGGACCAAGTATGTGGACCGCATCACATTATATGGTTTCGATCTGTGAGACAGTGCTGCCATGTTGCCAGCCATGCCCAATAGGCATGCACCTGCCCAGTGCAACGGGGACTCGTATTTAGGATCAACAGCGTTGCACATGTAATGCGCTGTAAAACCACCTGGAATGAGGAGGTAAAACACTGCAAGGATTTCGCTTGGCTGACGGTGTTTGTTAAGGATTTCTCCCATTAGCCCTCTCCTTTTTCTTGGACGCCTGGTACATGTTGGAACACATGACCCGCTGCGAGGGGCACAACAAGAGTGCACTGTCTCAGGCAGCGGGGACATTGTTGGGTCATGTACAAACCTGCCTGTGACATGTGTCGTGCCAGAGTGCATGGGAAACGGGCAACAGATGTGCCTCGGCAATCAGCACAGGGTACGGTTTGCAGTGCCTCGTGGGAGAAACCTGCCAGTTTGGTACCCCGTTTTACACGATTCAGACCAAGCATGGCATGAAGACTGAGCCCGTCTACCACAGCAATGGGCCTTCCCCCCCCCCCCACTTACCTCCACACAGCTTGGGGAAACGTTGGAGAAGGATAGGTCTGATTTTGGATCTCAGGTGTTTGGCGTACCCATTGGAGAGCTCAAGGTCTGCCAGTTGTCACCATGGTATCCGAGAAGCTTCAGACAGGCCTTAAGATAAAGAATCTTATCAGGCATTATGACGGAATATCAAGACTGTGAGAGAGAATTTGCGGTGTGACTTGCTGTTTGTTTGGTTGCCAAAGAGGGCGTCCACAGTGCCCTTCGAAAGAGACGGCTGTGCATTTTTTCCATCTTGCGATTCCTCGATGAGGAAACTGTGTTGCACCCGGTAATAATAGGGTCTACTATAATTACATTCACACAGTAGGGGGCCTTTCGTCCCCAATTTAACTCAGACCGACATGCCAGTGCTGGCATTGCCCAGTGAACAAGTCAGCCCAGATAGGAGCCGCTCATCTCCAAGTGGCCGGGGACAAGAGACAACCCATTCAGCCAGTCTCTAAGCTGCTCTTTTCCACTTGAGTAAAGGCAGTCTGAACAACGTGCACGGCTTCTGCGTAACAAAGGAACCACTCACCCCGTTCAGGAGAGGCTTGGAACGGTGAAGGAGCTTCCAGCGTAAATGTGAACACGTCACCCCCCCCTTTTCTCCTTCTGACGTCTGCCTTCAGTGACCCAGCCTGGTGGACACCCACCCCCCAGGACCAACAGCACCAAGCGACGTCAGCATTCCCTCGCACCCTGCTCTCACACCGACGCACAATTTGGTCATTGTGCGATTCATTCGCTGTTGTCGCGCTTGGCGAGCACGGTCGCATTCCTTGAGAACATAAACAAGCCGGTTTTCAATGGAATTCATTTTGTGCTTCGAACTGTCCTTGATACAATTGTGTTTCCAGACTTTCATAGGCAGATTCCTGGAAAAACAATGTAAATACATATACAGAACTTGAGATTCCCTGATCCTTTTAGCATTTGCACTCAGAGTCCTGTGAAATTTTATAGACCCAGATCCTTCTTCGACACCTGGGATAATATCATCTTAAAAATGTACTCTTTAGGCTAAGACAGCGCAAAACCCTGTCTGCGCCTTCCGACTGGCTCATTCACTTGCTTTTGAGCATACACTGAACCTTATGACTGGATTCAAACCTGCAAAATCCAGATAATCTCATTTTCCCAATGTGACCGGGAGAGCAGTGTCAGCGCACCCTTAGCAGAGTAGCACGCAGGCTGGGGGTGGGTGGAAATCGGCAGGGCTTCTCTGGGTCCGTCGCTAACAATGCTGGCAATGGTGTAGTACCTTGACCCTATCTGCGTCGAACTATTAGTGAACAGTTGCCGTAGGGTGTGAAATGATGGGTAGCTAGAAGACGATTGTATTGGAGGACGCCAAGCCAACTATACTTCCTGAACCTCAACATAGGCATTGGGCGGATGGTTGGATTCGTGGCAAGCGGAGATGCATCAACACAACTGGCAAATCTACCGTGTTAATGCAGAGACCTCCTAATCATGCCTCGAGACTGAATGTCAAGACCACGGGAGAGAATTTGTAGTAATGACTGCTGTAAAGTGACTTCAGTCATTTGGTTGCTGAAGAGGATGTCCAGAGCGCACTTCAAAAAATGTACAGCTGAGTGATTTTTCAAGATAAAGATGGCAAAACACTACTGTTGCACCAGGTGATAACAGTGTCTACTATAAATATATTTACATAGTAGGGAACCTTTGTGTAACAGTAACGTTTTAACCAAGGAACGTCCTCTCCATTTTAGCTCTTCCAATAGGTCAGGGCATCAGCCAACAGCCAAGAGACGACCCAGTAAGCAAACGGAAAAATAACTGCTTATTCTGAATTCGTTTTTTTAGAAAGATATTCAAAACTAATTTTATACAATGACTGTGTACAAAAATAAGGAATTAGGCCTACCAAATACAAACAGCAGTGAGCTTTTATTTTTACTGAAGTTACAATGACAGAGTGTTGAAATGATTTCAGGCAGCTGATAACAGATCAAATGTCTGTGAATTTGAATGCTGATGGTTTTATGTATTTGCAGCGTAAACAACATTTTTCCCATAATACTGTAGGGCTGCGCGCCCCCCGTCACCCGTCTCCTACCTTGGTGGGGGACGCGACGTCCGGCGCCCTCGGTTCCCCGGACTCCGCTTCCGGATCACTCTCCTCCGGCGGGAGAAGGGGCCGGCGAGCTTGGTAGGGGGCCAGGCGTTGGTGCAGGCGAAGGAGTGTGTCCACTGTAGCCGCTGTTGGAGCTCCCACGCGTAATCGGGCCCCGCTGGGGGTCCACTGCTGGGCCCCGGGGGTGCACCGAAGGCTAAGTCCACTGGGGTGCGAAGCTCTCGGCCGAACATGAGGGCTGCAGGTGTGCACCCCGTGGTTACACCAGTCCAGGTACAGGACGCACTGTGACCGGGGGATAGCGGACAGCACTCGCTCCATGAGCCGTTCAAAGGTGACAGCGCGTTGCACAGCCCGAAAGCCATCCGTTAGCCGTGGCTGCGGCGCCCAGCAGACTCGGGCTACGTGGCCCTTCCTCCCGCACCGTCGGCAGATCAAGTCCCGCGTACGGTCAGCCGGATCTGCAGCGAAGGCCACGTCTACGTCCTCGTCCGTCTCGTCCGCCGTCTCAGCCAGGCGACACGGAAGGGCTGGCTTAGGTGACGGCCTAGCGTAGCCGAACACACCTTTGGCGTGAGCCGCTAGCTGCAGGGCTTGGTCGAGGGTAGAAGGAGCCGCGAGCCCCACGTGGCGGCAAAGCTCTTCCTGGAATAGCCCCCGGAGGAAGGTCTGGCGGAAAACCCGGAGAACTCCGTCGGACCAGGCAGCGGGCGTCAGCGGGCCTAGCTTCTCCCCCGGCTTCCTCTTAAACGCCATTCCTGCCAGGCACTCGCTGTCTCCGAACCTCCGTTGCAAGGCCGCAATGAGAGCCTCAAGTCCACTAGTCCTCCGGAACATCTAAAAGGGCCATGTCCACCGTTCGCTGCCAGCAAGACCTGGTAAATCTCCCAGCTATACTACACATCGTTCCATGTCAGCCGGATCCTTGCGCCCTCTAGCGGTCAGATTGGGACCTCCAACGGTCATGGGGACAGGTCCCGGCGCTGCCATGCCTCTGGTATCCCGCGGTCTGGTGCTGCCCCCTCCCGGAGACGACATGGAAGAGTACTAAGAACACAAGCGAAAACGCAGAAAGCCATCACATGAACAAGTAAACCAGCCCACGGTGAGGGAACTAAATCATAACCACAAAGACACTTAATGATACAGTTAACTAAACTGAACTTCCACACATCAACATTATAGAAACACGAAACATCGAGCACACTAGTTACATCATTTACAGTTCGGAAAGCTGGCTACCCAGCAGCCCCCTCGGTGATGGTTAAAAACGCTGCTTTCCATCCCCGTTACAATACACTGAGATTATGGGGTTGGGACCAACTTTGATAACCCGCGAATCACACTTTAAATAACTGTATTTAATTTTATTTTTATGAGTAGAAGAAATAAGCTACTTACAAAAAACAGAAAACTCTGCTAAAAACAATTTTAATAAATGTAATTTGCGGGTTGTCAAAGTTATAATTTAGTTCCAGCCTAGGTGTAAAAAAAAAAGCAGTCACATCGTGTAAATTGAGTCTTTTGTTTCCTAAATCTCAGCAGGAATGAAAGTACTTATATATTTACGAGGAGAGTGAATCGGGTAAAAATCGGAAGAGTAGCGCTTACGGTAAAACGCTGATGTAGAACACACAGTGAACGGCAGGGGGCACCAAAACATCTGTTGAGCGAGAATCATTGCTACATCACAATTCAGTGTTCGTAATTTAAAAAAAAGTTATCGCTTGACTAAAGGTATTGTTATTTACATTTACTAAATTATCCTTAATTATTTTAACTATAGTCTACAAAACCATGTATATTTATGCAGAACACAGTCGACTAAGTTTCCATAATTTTGTACACTTCAATCTAAGACCTAATGGAGGATAAAATAAAATAAAAAAGAGTTTAGCTTTGTCACTTTCGCATCATTTCCGTTACTTTCTCTAATGTACTTTAGGGACGGCTACATCAAACGCTAAGCACTGCTGCATCCGCATCTGTTTATCTAAATGCAAAATCAAGAACAGAGCTGCCGAGTTTTCCTCCTGGTAACAGCAACTGTTGAGACGTCCTGCATCAGCGTGAGAGCGTCGGATGGTCTTTGGAATACCGCCCACCTGGAGGGTGTGCCATCACTAATTGTATGAGTGGACTAGGGACTTCTGATACTGTAATCAATGTATGTCAACAATCGAATCCGCTGAGATATGCTAATAAACCAAATAATTAAATTCCAAAAAATCCCCGGGGACACTATTTTCTCATTATCAATAAATTATGACATTTTTTGTCAATTACAGAGAACATGTTTTTATTTATATCTATTTCTATTTTTCGTTCCAGGGAACTACTTTAGAAAATTATCTACAGGAGTCATGGATAATCCATGCTGTGTCTAATTTGACATAATCTCTTTAATCCTTAATTCACAAATTTTCTAACATAATAAACCACATAACTCATAAACCTGTCCACCCTTTTCAAGGTCAAGGTCATTGTGAGTAGATTGATAGATGGAGTATTATTTCAGATTTATTCCCATGCAAGCACTGAATCAATATCTGAGTTGACCTACGCTGTCAATCACGTAGCTAGCCTTCACTAATGAGACATTCATACTTTTTTGTCCAATCGGTTTGTCCAAAGTTTTTATAAACATTACCACATTCCAACCCTTGTCCTTGAGACTTAAATGCTTACGTGAAAGCAAAATAAACTTCTAGGGAGCTTACACAAGTGGGCCATAAAAGTAAAAAACTCGACGCTTTTCAGCAAGGAGAAGAAACCTCACATCCCCAATGACGTCAAGCAGCTGAGAATGTGTTAACGTGCCACAGCTCAAACAAAGGCAGGTTCTTTTGCATATTAATTCTGACGGTGAGGTTTTGTTGGTGTGACTCTACTCAAGCTGCTTATGGGATCAGTTCACCTAAGGGCTGGCCTAGGACAACCCCCAATCCAGTAGGGTACTTTGTAGTAAGAGTCTGCCCTTATTACCCCAGGGTCAGTCTGGGGTAGGTCAGGGCAATGAGGGCAGCTCTAGTTGTGCGAAAGCTCGCGGTTTCAGCAAGCGCGGTATGTTTCGGTTACGTAATGCACCGACCACTGCGCTCGTTTGCCTGTTCCAGAACCAAATTATTTCACATCTGGGCCGGCAGGTTATGAGAATCGCTGGTAAACTTTCAGATCCCTCTTTTCTAACTATATATGTTTTTCACTCTTCAAAAAGCCAGTTTGTTTTGGTTTGCAACCATGAGCACAGTGGATTTCAGTCACAAAAAACATCAGGGATGGTAAGTCAGGTAATTGATAATTCTACTTGGTATGTGGTTGAGTGTGACCAGGCTTAAATGATTTTTAAAGGTCTAATTTGGGGCTCTTAAGCAAGCAAATCCCTTTAAGTAGACGCTAAACAGGTACCTAGGATGGCACTACGCGCAGAATTAGACACATCATGTTGTGTGGTCCTGGGCTTTCAGTACACACTCCTGCTTTGTCAGTAAATTAGGGGTTAACAAAAAGCTGACAGTCTGCCGCTGAAAAGCTGAGTGTGCTTGGTCAACTTTGTTTTCTACAAGGACGTCACATGGTGAAATTCTGACAGGAAGCTAAAGGACCCAGTGGTGTCCCGATGAGGGTAACATCAGAAAGGTTTTTTGCATTACGGCATTTCCTACAAAGCGTCCCCCTGCAATCCTCTAGATGCAAACATGGTGGAGGTAAATATTTCATTGGGTTTCGAAAGACTGCACACGCCAGGGTTTTTCTTTGTGTCTCATTTGCTGGTTCAATAAGCGTGATGAAATAATGACAAAAAATATAATCTCTCTCTCCCACAACGTTGACTGAAGGCATTTGTACAACAAAATTCACAGAACGTGCCATTTCCTTACTGACAAGGCGCAAGGCGTGTCCTGCATTGGGGCAATGCTCAGACCCAGCGATCCACGCTGGCTGGAACGGAAAGAGCAGACAGACATCTGGCAGCATCTGGAATCCCAGGTAAAATCATCAAACAGTTCTGGCAGGATGTGAACAGCAGTTTTGATCTTGGGGCCTGCCATTCATGGTGGGGCCTCTGATGCCCGTTAGGACACATTTCGACAAAGGGAGGCGGGGCTGGCGCCCATCACAGCCATCCACATGACCTCACGGGCAATGCCAGAGGACTCTTTGCCTGACCTTGGAATATGCCAGAGGTGCAGCCGTTGACAAATTAAATTTTTAGGACCAGGAGGTTTAGGTGAGATTAGGAGACATAAGTTTCAGAGCGGGTCAAGACTGCTTAAAAGATTGGAGTACTGGGTAGGGTTGAATATAAAAAAGCGATTTTGTTTTTGCAAGTTAAGCAGTCTTGACAAATATCAGAACCAAATGTCAAATTTCATGTTAGATTTAGGTGACAAGAAATAGGATTAAAATTTAATGACGTTATTTTTTTAAATAAAATACTTTCATACAAATGCTTTTTTATGAGATAATGTGTGAGCATTGTAGATGTTGCCAGGCAAATTAAGACAGATAAATAGTAGTATCTCTCTATTGAAAATTATTTATAAATTAAGAAAAAGAATGTGAAAGCCAGGCCATCTATAATTCACACATATATATTACGCTAAAGACGCAATGTCAGATTTGTGCAACACAGTCGAAACCTGGTTCAGAATTAACAGATTTGTGCAGCACAGTTGAAACCTGGTACAGAATTATCAGATTTGTTTGGGCTTTGGCTTAAACCAGAGTTTTGTGGACTCTTTTGTGGAATGCAGTCACCTCACCACTGCTCCCATTTGCCGATTAATGGTGAAATCCAGCTTGCTCTCATAATCACCCCACATAAGAACCCCCACGTCTTCATGGGACTGTCCCTTTATAGCAGATTGCCACCGTTTGAACTTGTCTGAGATTGTTAGGCTGAACCCGAATCCTTACCCCAGCAGTGGGAGACCCCCCTGCACAGACTTCTAGACTCATTACTACAGGCTTATGAGTTCAGATCCCGCACAGGGCGCCCTTGAGTTAGATTTGTTTTGTAAACTCGAGGAGAACAAAGATTTTTATACGCTGGGAGTACATGCGTCAGCGCTGAGAACAATAATCGCCCTATTTCCCAGCAGCCCGAGCCATTTAAACCACCGCTATCCGGACTGATTCTGCATAAATCTCCTCCCTCTTCACATCCAGTACGTCCGTCGTGGTTCTCCTTTTCCCCCCACTTGCAGGAGACAGGTTCGATGCAGCCTAGACAGCAAATGGACGTGGATGAAACAAAGACCGGACGAGGTTGTGCAGCGACAGAGCGGAGCGGCAGATACAGCGATTGTGTGGACTCTGACACAAACACAAAGACTGGTTTTGGTAGTCATGCAAATGAGCGCAGCTCAGTCTTGGACTCTGGTTTCACCTTGGGACGTAAACACCGGAGTTTTAATACAGTCCTTTTAATTGCAATTTAAGAATCCATTTAAACCAGACGGAAAGTACATAAAATAATGTTTGTGGTAATTTGTGTTTTCAGATGACATAACAGCTAGAATTAGGGTTGCTATTTAGGGCAAACACTGCGACGGCCTGGCGTCCCGTCCTGGGTGTATCCCTGCCTTGCGCCCTATGCCTGCCGGGATCGGCTCCAGTGTCCCCGCGACCCTTACCAGGACAAGCGGTTTCAGAACTGGATGGATTTAAGGCCAACAGCTACAATGTCTTGCCGATATTCTAACCAAAGGCTCCTCGTTAGCTGGGAGCACTGACAGCGAAGATCTTCAAATAGTCGAAATCCACTCATTCCAAGACTGGCCTCTTCACAGTTTACAGAGAAATTGTATTGGGTCAGAGTTCCTCCAGAGGGCAAATAGAACATATTATGACCTATTATGATTTCTGACTTTTCGGTATTCTCGATCTCCGGGAAATCTCTGAACATGTTCTATACACCAATGAGTGCCGCGAGGGGTCACTGGGTTGGAGGTTAGGGGTCATGCTGGCGGGACAGCTGTGCTCCGAGTGGACAGGCACAGCTGCCCAGCTCCATATGGCCTGGTTCAAATCCTCCTGGCTCCTGCCCTAACCCTAAATTACACTGGAGGGAGTTGGCTTGCTGCGGGCCAAATCAATTCCACTAATGGGAGGCAAGACACTGTCAGGTCACCGGGCTTTTCGACCTGTGGAGTGAAGCGCAGAGTCTTTGCATTGGAGGCCCATTGTGCAGTGCTTTAATGCTTTTCAAAGGTCTCTTTATTAACGCCGGTCACTTCACCCGATACCGGCACGTTTTATCACTCGGTCATGTCTGTCTGTGTCATTGCGCAGAACATCGAGCAGAGGGTGTGTTGGAAAGAGACCCGGTCTCGGTGATTAATTCAGCTCTCGGGTTGCCACGGGACAGATTTTCAGCCCTCCAGATGCCCAGGATGAATAAAAATAGTTTTTAATGGACCCTTTATCTTTTGGCTCCGTCAGGCGCGGGGCCCGGGGTGAGGCGGCGCTGCTGTGGGGCGTTAGGCAACATCCTCGCCGCGCGCTGCATCCCAGCCACAATTCGTCTCCCCAGACTCAGATCAGCCGAGGCGCCCGTGGTCGATAAATTACCGCCAAGGTCGGCAGTGTGATGAGGTTCGGGCCCAGATGGGAAGACGGATCACTGGGACGTGGCACCGAACCTCGGCCACTGAACGCAGACCTGACCCCTGTGAAGGGGGAAGGGTGTACATCTATACAGCGGAGGAAACCCAAAAACACATTTTTTAAAAGCTTTCCTCCAAATCGGCCCTGGTCTTGCCTCCCTAAAGCAGCTGAAGCGTGGAAAGGTTTTCCACTTCCTTGACCTGTCCTTTGCGGTGAGGTGAGGTATGATTTTCACCAAGGATTTAATGTCTCCTCAAAAATAAACCGGAGTTAATTATGTTGCTGAATCTGCCTGCAGGGGATAGGAATCCTCTCTGAGTTTCATCCTTTCCGGTTTTCCGACTGCCTTTCACCTCACTTTCCCCCACTCCCGAGAAGTACTCCTCTCCAGTATCTTCAGTTGAAATGTAAATCGTGTCGCTGTTATTTCATGAGTCAGTCCTTAATTAAGATATTGGATTAAAGTCCTGGATCACAGTTCTGTTAGTATTGTTGTTCTTGTATTTCTGCAATGATTTTTGTATTGACGCAGAAATTGTTAGAAAAGCAGCAGAACTTTTGAGTAAGAAATTGTGTGTTTTTTATGCCTTGTTTTGGGGGGATTTTACACCTCCGCTTCACATGCACCGATTGTCGTTAAAGGCAAAACAAAAGACGTACCTGATTTAGTCCTGTCATGTTAAAGTACACAAATGTCATTTCTTTGTAGGAATTCATTAGAAGTCCTTAATTGAATTCTGTTCGCAGTCCTTGGCAATTAGCCAGTTTTCTGCCCTTGCCTTTTATGAAACTGTCACCTGATAACCTCAAAGCCTTCAGGTTCACAGTTAACATTGCCATCAGTCATCGTTATCTTGAGTTCATATCAGGCACCACAGTGCTATAAGGCAGTCATCACCTCACCAATGCATGTGATTTACTGGACATCATTCTGAAGTACAAGCAGAGCATTTCCTGGTATTCCATTGACTTTCCCACCGTTCGTGACCACGTCTTTCTAAAACGATATTTATAAAAGCGATATATCTCGGCATCCAACAACACCTTAATGCTGCTGTCATATTAATTGGAGTATATAGTATAAATACTCATTTTCTCAAGTCAGCAGTGATATCACCAAACTCGTGCTCGACGACAGTTGGTAAGGCAAACATAATTAGAAACATTAAAATGTGTTAAAATGATAGAAGCTGCTGTCAGAAACTGTGTTTTCTGGGCTTTGATCGTCTACCATGATTCCACAGCTACTTGAAAGACGATCAGCAATCAGTCCCATTTACTTAACCAGATTATTTACTTTGCAAAGTAAATATTGTATGCACCGGAAATCGGTTACCATCAAACTAAAATCACAACAAACAGAGGCAGCTGAAACATTCGCGCGGATTGAGTTATTTCAGCTCGATTCACTCGGAGGGCACATGTGTGTGCATGACCATAACCCCAATTTGACCAGAGGAATTACAAATCTGATGCCACACCAAGTGTGTTGGCAAAGGGGGGTGGCCGTGGGAAGGGCTGGCCACTCCCACTCAGGCCCCTCCCACCCAGGCCCCTCCCGCCGTTAATGGTCCGCCCTCGCACTATGAAGAGTGAGCAGCGAGTGACCTGCTGCCATACGCTGCCCCACGGGTTTGCATAGCGCTGTGTGGTGACTGGGAAAGGAGCAGACCTCGTGAAGCTCGCACCCTGTGATGTTCAGAGCTTCTGGCAGCCACAAACGTGTCCCTTTCGCAACCCTTAACTGTTTATGAAGGGTGGAATCCTCTTACTGTGTGGGGCCTATCAATTAGAAGAGCAGAAAACGGGGCTGACCTCGGACAGACTCCGCGTAACTGCGCTGGAAACATCACAACTTCGGGGTAAAGGTCATTTAGACTCCCACTCTGACTGAAGGCCTGCAGTGGAAGGGAATTTTATTTACATATGTACATTCTCACACAAATCATCAGGTTGCGTGGATGGGTGCCCCACCGAGCTCACGCGTTTCTCAAAGCGTTTACTCAGCGGGGCGGCTCGGCATTGCCGACCCAAGGTCACGAATGGCGTGAGAGCTCTCTGTGCCAGCCTGCTGAACTCTGCTGCCCCCTCTCTGTCGTCTCCTCAAAGTGAGGGACAGGTGTCGGTGGAGCTTGTGGACTTCAGCCTGCATTTTCTGAAAAGGGAGAGCATGAGAATTTAGGTGGACGTGGGGGAAGGGCAACTTCATTACGTTTTTTGATAATAAAGTACACATGTTTTGCCATCACAAAGTGTCGTGTGTTGCTGGTTTGAACCCGGCTCGTGTCATTTGCTGTTGTGACTGGGAAAGCACAGTGGCAGCAGAGTGTTGCCTGGGCTGGGGGGCGGGGGGGGGGGGGGTAAATTGGTAGGGTTTCTCTTGGCTTGCTGCTAACAAGTGTCTCCTACCAGCTTGGTAGGCTCTGAGAGGATTGTGCCTTTCCATGAACTGGCACTAGACATTTCTATCAGGGTGTGTAGCCAGCAGAGTGGAAAAAGAGATGAGTTGCTTGACTGGTATTGGGGGAGACTAATTGTACTTCCTTATTCTCCCTATGTGTGGTTGTGGGATTTGTAGTAATGAGTTGAGACGTATCAGCACAATTGGCAAATCCAAGTTGAGATAATAAAGATAATAATTGATGATTCAGAATTTAAAATAAATAAATGAAAATAAAAACAGGTGGTCACCGGCTATCTATTCCAACGCAACTATATAATTAAACCCTTACCTCATTTTTCATTGTGATCTTTTGCAAGATACCGTGAAGTAGCTGTTTGTGTCTCAGTTTCTACAAAAAAACAAATGTAATTTCATCATGTCCAGTGCCTGAATCAATTGTCCTGAAGTTTTACAAAGACTTCTCAAACCACAACAGTCGGAGAAAGAAAAAACCCTACCATTTCACAGGCTTTCATCCTTTTCATCATAGCCCTGGACAGCAGAAACAATTTTCTCTGAGAAAAAGAAAAGATAATTTTCCCCGTCACGGATGATTTTTTTCTCTCTTCAAATCATTCTGCATCAAAATCAAGTTGGGCGGCAGTGTGGAGCGTCATTCGTCCACTCAAACACGTTAAAAACGTGGTGAATAACTGGTGAAATGGAATGGTGAAATGATGAAATCGGGATGAAATGCTGCAACTCCAGCTCACCTCCACAAACCTGACGGCCTCTTCAATCTGATCCCTGATGGCTGTCAGGGCCTCTCTTCCACCTTGCAGTTCCTTCAACTAAAGGCATCGCAAATTACTGACGTGTACTGTTTGCCAGGAGAAACTGATAAAAACCTTCAATCCCTCAAAGCTAACAACTCAAAAAGTAAAAAAGAGTGATAAAATAGTTCTCACCTTTTCTTCTTTAAGGTGAACATCCGTATTTAATCGAAATCGTCTTTCTTTCTGTTGAAAATGACAAACACTGTAAAACGGTCTGTTTTTCACATCTCTCAGCATGAAGTGCGCATGTGTGTGGTTCTGTAGGCCTCTCTTTACTCACCAGTTTGGAGTGGTAATCTTCCATGATGGGCCATGTCTCCTCCAAGCTTTTCCCGCTGTTTTTCACAGATCTGCAGAACTGCTCCAGAGTCAGTAAAGGTGTGACATCACTGTACCAACAGGAAAGCGCATCAGTGCTTGATCAAGGTTGGGCGAAATCTAATTACAAAGTACTTCTTTCCAAACTCACAGGAAATGTTAAATATGTATATAGTTTTATTAGTTGTGTGTGTGTGTGTGTGTGTGTGTGTGTGTGTGTGTGTGTGTGTGTGTGTGTGTGTGTGTGTGTGTGTGTGTG
>JAOYSI010070113.1:0-13050 GCA_025775065.1 Hiodon alosoides
ATAAAACGTAAAAAATATGTTGATTCAATTGATAATATATTTTCATCTATGCACTATATGTAATTTACATAAACAATACAATCAGAATGATGAATACACGTAATCATTTTAGTGAATCAATAATTTAGTACAATTTCAAATCCATAAGAGTATATTACTAAATTCACACTTTTCATTTTAACATATCTATTTTTATAAGGCTTCAATGTAAACATAAATCTTATAAGTACAAATGGGTTCATTTAATTTAAAATGTATTATATTTCCAATAGCTTGTAATGGTTAATATACTTTCTAAGGTTCCAGAAACACTGGTTCACTGGCTGGAAATAAAACACTGACTTACACTGATATCTATAATGCAAAATACTGATCTGATTTGGGGCCTTTCCACACAGTTACACAAGGTTGGACTGAGTGATTATCCCGAACCCACACAAATGATCTCACTGGGTATACTATGATACACGTTTCCATGTTTCAATGGGATATGGTTTTGAAATGTTTCTAATCGGTAGAAGTACGAATAAGGCTGGATAGAACATTAGCCAAAGTCCTCCATGCCAAACTATAACAATATGATATATTCTGACATTTCCAAAATCGACTACAGCTTCATCTATACATTTTATTCCACAGACATCATTTTTTTATTTTACAATACGATTTATTTTTGTGCACCTAAAACCCTAACTGCCACTGGAAGTCCATCACACTAACAGTAAACCGTTTTTGTCTGCTTAGCATTATTAGAATTATAATTAGCTGGAATACACATTTTTGTGGAAACCATTTTTAATGCACTGACTCTGCAGCAGCCAACAAACTGCACTGTATGCCAAGTTAATTAAAGCGCCACTTCCAAACTTTAATTAATAAGGAAGAATTTAATTATTGAGATTTATTATTAAAATATAAACTACAATGCTGATTGTAGTATTTACTGCAATTATAGTTGTTTAAGAAACTGTATTGAACCTACAAATATTTTGCACATGGGTGGTTGACATCAGTAAAGGGGGGCTCTGAAAATAACCCAAATACAGTGTTACCGAAAGGTTTTGGTAAATGAGTCACTATTCATAAAAACAGTTTATCACACGTCAAAAGCCTGCATTTCTTCAAATATACGAAACCGATCAGGCACCGAGAACGGTTACAATAGAGAAGGCACTGGTGTGACAACGACTCCACAATAACTTCCAAATGACAGGAGTGAAAGAATCAAATAATGTGAAGTCACAAACATACTGCTAAAATAAAAAAAATCTTACGTTTACCTTGTTTTACTGAAGCCATTCCTCAAATGACTAAATCATATTAAATGGTAAAACAGTTCAGGACTATCACAAATAATAAAGACAAACATAGCCCTTACTGAGAGATTCTATAAATATGACATTTTCCAAACATATCTGACATAAACGAATTCCACTGTACCATAAGAAATGCAACGAACATTACATTTTGTAATGGTTCCTACCAGGAAGCAACCCGTTTTTACTCAGAATTTCGTTAATATCGATTTGTAATGTATCGAATTAAATGCCTATATAGGTCAATTCAGTAGATTAAAAAAATCCATTCAGTAGATGTAATTAAATTAATATATCGGCAAACTAATAAATCTTAAAACTCACTTCAAGTCGTAAGTGGAAGTGAACACAACAATCAGGGTATGGTAAATATGTTAGTGGAAAGTAGGCCCTCTCCTTAAATAGATTTAAACATTGCAGCAAACAAGTTAGTCGTTAATTCAACTTTTAATAATAGCTTTTATGCAAATTCCTGCTTAGCTTGTGTTACAAATACTACATCATGTACAATAGACGTATTTATATATACCAAAACTATAGTACCGTACAGTTATCAGAAATTTGTGTGTGTACCATACCATACAGCAGCGATGCATTAATAAAAGCCAGCAGAAGTAACAGCTAGCAAGAAAGCGCGTTACGGTAAAATCGAGGCGTCCTTACCTTAATTCGAAAATCCCCCAAAATACATAAACTTATTGAGTATTTTCACATTACAACACGTTTTTTTATTCTTCCAGAACAATTTTTTTACTAGAGACAGGAGAGGAAACTGTATATATTTCGCACACATGTACATTTTACATATTTAAAGCGCGCTGGGAACTTCCCACGGGGAATCCCCGCGCCTCTTACTTCCGCCTAACTGGAGTTCGACCAATCAACTGTTCAGCATTTAGCCTGTGCTAGGTGTTGTTTGAACAGGAAGATCTGCATATAGCCTACTTTTCGATAAAGCAGAATTTGTCAAACTAACCTTTGGCGTACAATTGTGTTACAGAGGTGTATATTGGAATATTATGTGTAAGACAGCATTTGTAACAGATAACCGATAGGCCTATTGGCTATTTGATCTGGGCAGGTATTGAATTAATGCAACCGACCTAGATGAGTCAAATTTTATATTTTAGTAGAAAGAAGACTTACATACCCCTTGGATATATCCGTTTCCATAGTTCCATAGCTTACTTATTATGTAGTTCGTACCTACTTATTAATAGTAAACAAACAATGCACACATTTGTCCAGTAGCTGGTGCTGGTCCATAGGCTATCCAACACTCATGATGGAACACCCGTCGACAAACACTGCAAGAAACACTACATTTATGTAATAACTGTCGTTATTTATGTAATAACTGAATTATTATTGCTGTTTTGCAAAAACCGCGAGTAGCCTAATTATTTCTCGGGATGCGGATAACAGTTGAATAAGTATAGTAACCAATTATCAAATCAAATTTAAATTACATTTGTCTTTCAAAACAAAATGGCAATTTTCCTAAATGTTTCACAACACGTAGCGGAATTTCTGGTAGAGGAAACAGGTGTCTTGTTGTCAGTGTTGTCAGACTGTGTATACAGTGGACAGCACTTAAACAGGTGCTGGGTACTTCTTTACAGATTTTTCGTCAAGTGTAGCATGAAATGCCTAATGAATCCATTAGGGAGTTGACATAAATGGAAACGTCTGAAGTGCGAAATTAAATAAACGAAACAGATGTGCCGAAAAGATCCAGGTTTTTCCGCGCAATATAGCTCCATTATCCCCTCATTGTTGAACAAAAATAGATTTTATGACACACAAATAAAAAACAAGTATATCTGATTATACCTTATTTAATGCAGGCCCGCTAAAGGCACAACTGTCTTACACCTAGGAACTAAACGAATGTTTTATTTACCAATAAGATTACTGTATTATGCTAAGTACAAGATAATAAAAATAAGGTTGTATAAATAGTTTAGTTTGTCGTGTATATCGATAATTAATAATTATTTTTCCGGATGAATTTACGACGCTATAGTTCTTGCAAGACACACTTTTCTTTCGAAACGGACCAAATTAATACATTTATTATTTTAGGAAACAACCCGAATGTAGTACTTTATTCGTTACTCTCTAACTTTCAGGGAAACCTTTATTTATTTATTTTGCGTGTCTGTGTGGATTTTATTTTTATGTTAACGGTTTATGTTAACGAACCAATACATAATTGTTCAGTCGTTATGTTTGTGTTTTGTTATTAGGTTTGTTTGTTTTTTAATCCAGGGCTGGACAAAATCAAAAGTTTGGCAAACGGCTAATAATTTTATTGTTAATAGCTTTTTGATTTTATTAATAAAAGAAATAAGATTTGAAGTGCACCTTTAAGTGCAAATTTATTAAATGCGATAATGGGGTTGTCAAAGTTTTGCTTCGGTTCAACCCTAAATGTCTGTGTATCTCGCTTTTAGCAAGTTCCATTAATCTGGTCGTGTCAGGTTCCGGAAAAAAAAAAAAAAACATTTGAAATGATTAAAATTCATTAAGGTTTCTTATGTTTATTTTGAGGCCTACTTGGTGTTTATGTCCAATTATTATCGCAATTGTACGCGATAGACAATGTCCTGTGATCTAACCCTTTAACTGAATCCATCAATAAATTTAAACTGAATTTAATGGACTCATATGCCTCCTTTATACTACTAATTTCCAAACAATGTTTAAACACTAAATGTAAGTGTTTCATACTCTCAGAAGATGCCATAGAAAACCGATATCTCTCGTAAAGTTTAATACAACAGTATTCCTACCGCAGCTGTCATGGTTAAAATACAGCAATGATGTTTTCGACTCTTGGAGTAGCCTAATCAAACCCCGGAATTATAGATGACTTCATGGCTACAGGCTTCGTCGCACGTAAGGTTGTGTCTTAAATATTTTCACCTTCGACAAAGACTTTGGAATTGACAGAGTAATCACTTTGAATATACACTATAGCCAGGTTTGTCTTCTACTGACCACTAGATGTCAGTTAAACAAAAAATGAAGGGTTTACTGATTTTATTTACTTTTACAGAAAATTACTTTAACCTGCAACACAAAACTGCAGATAACATAGAAAACATTAAGTTTTCATATTTGTTTATCCCGTTCGCATGCAATCATTTTTAATTATTTGTACAGGTATCAGCTCACAATGAGATACAATGGCGAATACTGAGCACCTATAAATTAGTTGTGTACATTTTTTATCAGATTGTGAGCGGGAACAATACTTATCATCCATCCTGAAAGTTTCTGTTAGCTGTTGGCTATCGATGGAAGAACATATTTACTGAGGACTAGGAACAAGAATGTACCGATCTCTTGAGATAACAAACCAAAGATCTCAAAACAACTCGGTTGAGATCTACCCCCTTTCTGAGGCCTGGCTGCTCGGTTTCTCTTGCGTTGCAATCTGTCCCTCTGTGAGTTATATCGCCTCAGACAGCGGAAAGGAATGTGCTTATGGTGTAAACACGCTTCCTACTTTCTGGAGAATGTGGAAGGGGGGGTTTCTACTAGAACGCTGGGTACGAACGTAAAATAAACTATACTTCAGCTTTACATTTCCGTTGTAATTTACCCCAACAGTTTATTGCGGTGAAATGAGCTGACACATTCTCAGCTAGCCGTCACATTTGTTTTGCTGCGCGATTCAAACAAATATTACGGTATAAGCGCCTGGCAGTGTCTTTACTCAACACGTTAAGATGCACACATCTAAAAAATGAATTGCTGCCAACAAACAAAAACACCTCATTTAGGACCCCCCGTTAGTATGAAAAGGCTTTAATGTTGAATGCTAATAGACAATAATATATAATAATCTTTAACTTGTGCAAAATGTAAATGTATGTAGTTTAAAGTGTCCCTTAGACTTATCATTGTATTGGTTGGGACCCTTAGCGAAAATAAATTCAGTGTTTGTTAATAAAACTATAACTATGCTTTCAAACAAGTTCTTGTCTACTATAAAGTGCGTCTTCAGCCATTTGTACTATGAATTACGATGTTTCAAAGTGTCTTGGTTTACAATAATTCAACTTCGATTTACATTTGAGCACATACTTAGTAAATAATACAGGTGAACCAAAATTATAATAAAATATAAAACCAGAAAATATAAACAAAGTATTCAACAAAAAGTCTAGTGGTTAAGATGACAGGCGTGTAACTGCAAGGCTACCAGTTCAAGCCCCATCCTAGCTGTGGTACCCTTCAGCAAGGTACCTGAATCATTTCAGTAAGTGTATGAGTAGTAAGTTTCTTTGGATAAAAGTGTCTGCTAAGCCACATGTGTGTATGTCACAAATTTCCCGGAGTGGTACGGGAAATGGTGATAGGGTGCACAGGCATTATAGACCATCAGACTGCGCCATTATTTTGCACCGTTCATTAGTGAACATTACAGCTGCGCTCATGAGTAGAAGCACTGCTTCTGCTTGTAAACCCCAATCAGAGGAAGTCAGAAGAATTTATAAGGACAGCTCTGACATCACTGCCCATGGAACGTGCTGTTTTACTGGCGTAGACTCGCTTAAATGCAGGATGTATATTCAATATTATTTTCTCTCAGATGAGCCAAATTGCCCTAACGAGGACACAATTACCTTACCTTTGGTCTTCACCTATAAACCATTAAAGCTGCTGTCACAGTCTCTGAATAAACCCCACTGTTGAATGATCATTGGTCAGGCTTTAAAATGGAGGAAAATGGAGACCAAAGAGCATTCTACAGAAGTTTGAAAGAAAGTTATGCAAATGCATAGACTAGGAAAAGGTACAACATTTTAAAAGTCTGAAAAAAAATGTATTTTAAGTTTTGATATCCCAGTGAGCAAAGTTCAATAAACAGAAAGTGGAAGCTGCATCACACCACCCAGGCACTGCCTAGAATAGCCGTCCCTCAAAACTCTGCACTCAAACAAGGAGGCCAACAATCACTTTGAAGGAGCTACAGAGTTCAGTGGCTGGGAGTGGAGTAATGGTCCACCGGTCAACCATATCAAGAGCTCTGCATAACACTAGAGCGTATGGGGGAGTGGCAAGAAAGCCGTTGCTCAAAGCAATAACTGAATGCCTTGATGCCTGTCGGCCTGCTTTAAACAAACAGTGAGCCATGTCCACGTGACTCCCTGTATGTGGGAGCGATCCATCTTCATGTACGGGCTGGTGTTCCTAATAAACTGGCCACTGTGAGTGTGTGTGTGTGTGTGTATATATACATTTAATCCAAGAAGATATGTCCATAGCCCTTATTTTTAAACATCCACCTCTTTTATCGTTGTGTCACGACAGAAATATTGAAGACCTTCAGTCCGAAGCTAAATTGTTTCCACAACCTTAAAAGGAACCTTTTCTTGTGGTACTTCATAAATCATTCATAAATCCAAGAACTGATATTCAGAGGCCTCAGATCATATGTACAGATTTATCAATATTCATTGCGCATATTAAACAGTTGTTACTGTATTTAAACATTTTTTTTTTTAAAGCAGTACTGGGGCAACAAAAAGACTTTTGTGAGACTGTTGGTGTCAAAGGTTTCTAGTTCCCAGTAGTCAGACGTTTAAACGTTTAAACTATCGATGATATCACCATTTGCATTATTAACTGTTGCAATGGAATAAATCCAACACATAAACACATGTAATTTATATTCAAACTCAGTGCTTCAGAGCCATTAAATAAAATAAACACCTTTTGTACAATAACTGGTGTATAGCGCTTTGCCATCTCAGCTGAAGGACTCTTGCTTGAATGGTCCTGTTAATAATTTTATGCCATTATCCTTGTTTTTATGTTCAACATACCTTTTGCTCAAACTTTTCTTCTGTCACATTTTCTCAATTAGACTGCATTCGAGAGTGGAGTAAAGGAGGCGGGAAGTGAGTGACACCTTCGTGGCGTTTAACAGCTTCTCTGAAAAACCGGACGCTTTTGAAATTGCCAAAGCCTTTACGATTTTCTGTACCTATTTCTCACTTCTGACCATGCCTGTCCTCGCCTCATTTTTTTGCTTTCATCTACCTAGGATGTCACCCGACATGTAGGTCAGAAATCTAAATGACCAGATCTGTCAAAGAAACATTTGTGATTGTAGATACCAGGTGAAAGGAGTGATCTTTGTTACTTACGCCTATACGGGCCCATACAAACTGGTTCCTTCATCATTTCTTAAAACAAAATTCACTCTATCTTGGAGCAGGTTTAAATTGCTGCCAGACAAACGAGCAGAAAGTGTGGGTTTGAACAGCATGCCTCGGCTGCCGGCCTCCTCCGAGTGCTCCTCTCACACTGCAGACTGTCTCACACGTTCACAACACCCATAACATGCCTGCCTGGCGAGGGAGAGCACTGTCCATTATCTGAATGGCACTCTTTTTCCATGCATCTGAAATGGCAGTTCATCATCTCCTTTCAAGAGGTGTGTTCTTCCCTTGACATTATCCATATGGAAATGTCTACTGCTCGGATCCATGGTGCCGGGGGGAGGGGCCTGTGGAGGCATGGAGTGCAGCTGCGACCCTTGTCAGGTCTTTATTATAAGATCCACTAGAGTGGAATCCATAGAGGAAAGGATACACCAACGGGGGGGAGAGATTGTCTTTGGGTCTTTTGTATTATGTGATGTTCTGTGTTGTTCAATGTTGTTCCTTTTCTATTAATAAATAAAAAACATTTGTTCAAAAAAAAAAAAAGAAGAGGTGTGTTGACTGCTAGCCGATGGCAGGACTCTTTCTAAAAGACATCTTGGTTCCCTTAACATAACATAACATGACATTGGTTTAGTAAAATATAATGTGTCCTACAGTAATTGTTATTCAATACCAATGTGGTTGGCTCTAAGTCCAGACCTAATGCTTCTGTCTGAACCGAGTTAACCTGCGGGGCAACCGTCTCTGACCTTCGAAGCATTCCATTTGTGACCCCACGACCTGGTTAAAATATAGCATAGCCTTAAAGCAAGAAATCAAGCCCGTTCTACCTTTGTCTTAGCCGGCTGTAATACTTCCATGTGTGTAAATATCGCACTGTGAAGCTGGATTTCTGTCAGCTTTCTAATGGGCTAATTAGCCATACACTCATTATTTTGAAGGAGGTAGTATACTAATGAGCGGTTTAAAGTGGCAAGCAGGAGAGATCAAACTCTCAGTTCTGATATGGTCGATTCAAGGAGACACTAAACCTCATGATTGGCATTGAGGTACAACCCACATTTTCAGCCTAGGCAAATGTATCACTCACTGTGACTCGTCGACAGGCTTGTAGCAGCGTAAAACAAACTGAAACATTTATTTTATTTTATTATTATTTGTTTATTTGCATATCTCATCCAATCAGATCAGACTGTAAGGTTTTATTCAATTCCAGCACCGTACTATGAAGAGTTGCTGTAGCTAGATTTATTTGCCCCAAGGAATGTGTGCTGTGCATAGCTGTGATGTTCGGCAAGATAGCAAAGTCTACATCAGCGCACAGGAGAGGACGGATTGAGGAAGGGCAGGAATGTGCCTGATCAGACAAGCTCTTCATTTTTATTGACAGGAAGTTCCTGGGAGAGGTGCCTGAAGTGGGAGGGAATTTCCTGAACAAGCAAATGTGTCTTCTTTTTTATTTATGTATTTTAAAACATTGGTTTATTGGCCGTTTTTAAAGAGAGAACATATCATTGAGTTTGTCAGTATTACATTTTCTTATCAACTTATTACGCTGGCCTGCAGTCTGTTTATTTCCACCTCTGTTAACGAGGATAAACAGAGGATAAAGAGGATTTGCAGTCATAGAAAATATAGACTTGGCCTGGTTTCAGCAGTAGATAAAACATTAGGACATCTGAGCTGGGTCACACCTTTTCCATTGTTGGTATAAAATAATTTACAATGAAACAACCCTGCTATAATGCATCCCTCACAAACCCTTGTTTAGTGAAATCTGATTATAATGATGGAGAATGCAGGCATAGCACAGGCAATAGTGAATACAGCGAGCTATACCCCTCAAGGTTTTTTTTTTTCCTGTTCTTTTTCCTCCGGGCTCTGGTAGAAACAAACGATTTGGAAGCCTACCTGCGCACGTTTGAGCGCATCGCAGAGTGGGAGGACTGGGACCCTGATGACTGGGAGAGCCTGCTCGCCCCTTTCCTGACTGGTGAGGCCCTAGCCCTGCTGTCCGCTGCCCCGTGACCGTGCGAGGCCAGGCGGTGGATGCTCTCTTGGACTCCGGGAGCACCATCAGCCTGGTCCGATTTGGGACAATGTAGTTCCAGGATAACTTCTTCCGCAACGCCTGGAGCCAAGTCCGGGTGCTGGAGGGGATCCAGCGAGGGGAGGGGGTACTTTGCGGTGAAGAAGGGGCAGCTGTACTACGTCGCTCAGCAACACGGGGAGGAAATGGAGCTCCTCGTAGTGCCCCACCCCTACGTTCCCCAGGTGCTGACCCTGGCCCACTCACCTCTACTGGGGGCCCACTTGGGCCAGCAGAACACCGCCACGTTCCAACACCTGATGAACGTTGTGCTCCAGCCAGTTCAGCGTTTCACAGCCACCTATTTAGATGATGTCGTCATCCACTCCACCTGCACCAGATTCTGGAGGCCCTTCGCCGAGCTGGCCTCACCACGAACCCTGCTAAGTGCTATATCGCCCAGATATATCGGCTGGGGCCTCCTGAAACCTCAGGAGAAGAAGGCGTCAGTGATCTGGGATTGGCCCCGGCCCACCACTAAAACACAGGTACGTGCCTTCCTGGGCCTGGTGGGTACTACCGCCGCTTCGTCCCTAACTTCTCCATCATAGCCGCGCCTCTTTCAGATCTTACTCAGAAGGGGCAGCCAGAGCAAGTTGCCTGGTGACCACAAGAGGAGGAGGCCTTCCAAACGTTGAAGTGTTTTCATTTCCGGTCCTGCATGCCCCGGACTTCATGCGGTCGTTCATTGTTCACACCGACGTCTCGGAGAATGGGCTGGGGCGGTGCTGTCCCAGGAGTTCGGCATGGAAGAACATCCCATTGTTTTTCTGAGACGGAAGCTCCACCCTAGGAGATGCAGTGTGCCGCTGTGGAGAGGGATGCCCTCGGCAGTAAATGGGCCCTTTCCTCTCTCGAGTACTACTTGCTGGGACGGCGCTTCACCCTGGTGACAGACCACGCCCCCTTGCAGTGGTTGGCCTGGGAAAAGACACCAATGCCCGGGTTACCCGCTGGTTCCTCTCCTTGCAGGCCTTCTCCTTTCAGGTAGTGCACTGGCCAGGGGCCCAGCATGGCAATGCGGATGAACTCTCCCGCCGTCATGTTCTGTGGACCTTCGTTCCTTCGTTCCAGGCGACTCTAAGGTGGGGGGGACTGTGGTGCGGGAACGGGAGTCCCCGCCCCTGCACGCACCCTAACAACTCCGCTAGAGGTCACCTGCCCGCACGGGAGTAGGTCTCAGCACCGCGGACAGTGCCTACCTAAGCCCTCAGCCGTTCAGCACCACCCCTTCGCACTCAAGCCTGGACAGCGCAGAGGGCCTCATCATTCAATTAAACAGCCAATTACCCTGGGGAAGAGGAACAGCTGCTGGCTGTTCGCATAATTGTCTGCCTTCCTACAAAAGGGCCCTCCAGCGCACAGTAAAAGGGAAGTCTGCAGGTTGACTGAGGTCCACTGGTGGCTCTTGCAGATTCAGAGGAGGAAGAAACCATGCGGCCGATATAAGGACTCCGACTGTCCTCGTCAACTCCCCAAACATCCTCACCTTCACCCCAGTCCCACCAGTAGAGAAAGTAGCCTCAACGTGGCCACCGTCTACTTTAATTTTATCCTTTGTTTGTGGCAGAATAAATTCCTTTGTCCTTAACCTTGGGTTGTTTGCCTTGTCTGTGCCTCGCCTCGTAGTCTGACGCAACAATATATATATACGTATCTTCACAAAATGTGCTTAAAAGAGTGGGCTGCAGGAAGATCTGAGAGGAGATGCAGGGCCTGATAACACCAAGTTCCTCTTCTCCTGCACTGCCATCCGCTTTTGACCTCCCTCTCCCTTTGAGCAGGTGACTAACGGCCCGCCTCTCCTCCAGCATGCAGCCATCTGCCTGACTCCACTGGCCTCTCTGTTTCCTTCGTCTGTTTTCCATCGGACCGTAAAGAGCCTCTTCTGCGCCGCCCAGCCCCCATCGGGCCTTCAGCTAAGCAATGTAATTCTATCGCTCAGGTCTATGCATAGCACGGTCCAGAGCCTGGCAGAAATTCTTAATGATGCATGTGTGGGGATCACAGGTGTTCCGACAGCTCCCTAGTTAACAGCACTCACATTGAGACCTGGTACAGGCGAGGCGCGTTGACCGCTATGCCGTGAGGTTCTTGACCCTGGCTAAAAAAGAAACAAACTTATCTATCTATTTTTCGACTTCTAAACCGATTCAGATGTTTAGTTGATCTCTGTTTAAACAAAAAAATCTATTTATCAATACTGTTAGGTGCCCTTGGACCTAGAAATGATACTGTGATGATTCTGTGATCCACCACTATTTTCTGAGGTATCCAAAAAATACCATCCACAGTTTACAAAGAGAACAGACATCCATGTCCTGAAAGTTGTGTGGAAAAAACTCTCTATTTGATGGGTTGAAATCGGCTGTTGTAGATCATGAAATTTCCCCTGGGACTGTGGTAGGCAGCTCCCTGTCGAAGGAATGCAATGTCATCGTTTTCCTTCTGAATCTGCAGGACTTCTGATTGCTTGATGGACCACTTTGTACCGCTCTTAGCTCTGCATTCCTTCAGCACGACTGAAGTGCTCCTGCCTCATTTGACTCTACACGTGTCTCTACACATATTTGTCTCTACACATTTGTCTCTATACGTATCTCTACACATTTGTCTCTACACGTATCGCTACACATTTGTCTCTACACGTGTCTCTACACATTTGTCTCTACATGTGTCTCTACACACATTTGTCTCTACACGTGTCTCTACACGTTTGTCTCTACACATTTGTCTCTATACGTGTCTCTACACGTGTCTCTACACATTTGTCTCTACACGTGTCTACAAATTTGTCTCTACACATTTGTCTCTACACGTGTCTACACATTTTTCTCTACATATTTGTCTCTACACATTTGTCTCTACACGTATCTCTACACATTTGTCTCTACACGTGTCTCTACACATTTGTCTCTACACATTTGTCTCTATACGTGTCTCTACACATTTGTCTCTACACGTGTCTACATATTTGTCTCTACACATTTGTCTCTATACGTATCTCTACACACTTGTCTCTACACGTGTCTCTACACATTTGTCTCTATACGTATCTCTACACATTTGTCTCTACACGTGTCTCTACACATTTGTCTCTACACATTTGTCTCTACACGTGTCTACACATTTGTCTCTACACATTTGTCTCTACACGTGTCTCTACACATTTATCTCTACACATTTTGTCTCTACACGTGTCTCTACACATTTGTCTCTATACGTGTCTCTACACGTGTCTCTACACATGTCTCTACACATTTGTCTCTACACGTGTCTACACATGTCTCTACACATGTCTCTCCACATTTATCTCTACACATTTGTCTCTACACGTGTCTCTACACATTTTTCTCTACACATTTTGTCTCTACACGTGTCTACACATTTGTCTTTACACATTTGTCTCTACACGTGTCTCTACACATTTATCTCTACACATTTTGTCTCTACACGTTTG
>JAOYSI010070124.1:0-10252 GCA_025775065.1 Hiodon alosoides
TGTTAATAACATTTTCATAAAATATTAAAAAAAAAAAAAAACAAAAAAAAAATTAAATTTATTAAAAAAAAAAAAAAAAAAAAAAAAAAAAAAAACATTTCTGTGTATTTTTCTAATCAAAGCACAAAACCATAATTTCCATTCCGATTTATTCCATCAGTACGGCGGGTGCCAGCATGACGCTGTCGTCAGATGAGGACACACCCATGGATACTGATGTTTTCATGTTTTATTATGCCTAAGCGCCACAAAACAACTTTAATTAATATCGAGGGTGGTATTTCTTTAGTTTTCCCCCTCACAATTTCAGCATAAATTAGTCTAGTCTGATGGCTCCGTTTTTCTAACTTTTCTTAGCCTAGAAAGACTGCCTGCCTCTTGGATTTTCATTCCATCTCACTTGTTGACATTGGCTTTCAATTATCGGCTATGAGTCATATATCAGAGTAATGTGCTTTAGTTGGTGTTTATTTATACATAAACACTGAGGTGTTAAAAACATAGGTCCCTAGGAACACCTAATTTCCGTTGTTTCTCCAGAAGAAGTGTATACTGTATTCACAAATTATCCATAACATTTTTTTTTTATTATTCACTTAACTTCTTAATTGTCAATCAAACAAACTGCATATTGTGGGTATCAACAGGCAAAGAATCTGGGCAATGTTGGGATGTATGTGTCTGGGTGTGTACAGGCATGTGTAAATGTATATCAAGTAGACCACAGATTACACTTAACTGTAGCATAAACTGTGATCTACAATAAATTTCCATGCACCTTAAAGGCCAATGGCAGGAGTGAATTATTCTCAACAGTAAACAGTAAAACGTTTGTTGTGCAATGTAAAGATGACTTCCCTGCTGAAAGCGTTTTTGGGAACTCGAAGCCAACGTTTAACAACACGGTCAGGCCTGTAATTAACACCCTCTCCCCGTCCCTGCCAAATCACAGAAGCCTGTGTTCTCTTTGCCACCAGGCTTGGGTGAGTAGCTTGTTATTTGTTTGCTGAGATATGAGAGCCACATGGCTTACATCATCATCATGTAGATCATTACCTTGCAGCCTTCGGGGTTTTACGGTTTCAGGCTAGTTCAGACCTTTTTGTAATATTATTTTCGTGTGCTGGGTCAGGACGCGGATGCACTCTGACCCAATCACCTTTCTGATTTCACTGTTGCAGTCTGCGGGCGCTCTCAGTCCCGACAGGTCTAAACCCCTGGGAGTGACCACGCCTACTTCAGCCAGATCGGAGAGCGGGGAGAGGAGGGACGGCCCGGCACGAGGGGCGTGCACGTATGCACGAGTGCTTTGCAGAGCACTACTCTGCCTGCAAGGCTTTCCCTACCCAGGGAGCATTGCTGCATCGGGAGCATAAATTACACTGTAAACCCGGCTGTAAACGACAGGAAGCGGAAGGGTGAAAAACGGCATTCAACAGCGCTAGGTGACGTGTTAAACCATGCGGTGTTGATGGGTTTATCAGCTGAAGGAAAAAAGTCTAAGCTAATAGCACCATACCCGTGCTTGCCCTGGTCATGTGCTCTTGGGAAAGGCCTGAAAGTGGAGGAATAGCTACGGCCGCAGGCCCCTTTCAACACCGCCAGAATCCCCTGGCCCGACAGCTACTGTCCGAGTCTCACTGTGCGCGCTGCAGCAGTCGGTCCGACTAAAAGGGCAGCCGTTTCTCGGGGGTCTGGGGCGTCAGAGTGATTCTCCAGCTGCTCCGATCGCTCTGAGAAAACCTGCGAGTCCCTGACTCAGCTTTGGCACTGGCGTCCTAATCCTAATCCACATTCTTCTCTCAGTGTCCTTGTTCTTTTTCATTTGCAGGATTCCAAGCAATTAACTTTTGACCTCACCGTGAGCTGGTTAAACCCTCCGTTCTGCGGCTGCTTTTTGTCCGATGGTGTTCTCTGCCACCTCTGCCTGCACAGATACGTCGTGCTCATAAAGCGCCGTGAAATTGAATTGTATTGGATTTGAAAGAGCCAGATTGACCCGCAACGGCCGGTTTTGGAACGTCTCGGTGCGCGGGGTTAAAAGGTCATCCCTTTCTGTCACGGCTAATTTTGAGGGCTCTGCCTCGAACACAGTTTGCTCGCTGGGACTGACGGGATGCTCCTTCTCACCCGCAACTGAACCCCCTGCGCGCCTCCGCATCAACGTTGCCCGTATCCATTTCCTCCCCTAAAACAAATCTGCACCTTGGCCCAAGGCGGGAGGCGGCCCCCACTCACGTGACCATTCAGCAACAGGAGGGGTGCGAGCGTTTGGAGAGAAAGCAGGCGCCGTTCACCGTGGCCTGCCTTTTCCATACCCTCTGCTCCCTCTCCCTGTTTCCACTCCAGCGTTGGGCTACCGGAGGGGAGTTACAAAGGCAGCTAAAAAGGATCTGTTCCTCCCGTTTGAAGTGACTGCATGTACTAGATCATCCCACAGCGGTCCGCTCCATGCCCCCGCGCTCTCCTTGGTTCCGTGCGGACCATTAATCCTCCGCCCTCAGAGATTATATGGCATTATAAGTCAAACAAGGATAAACAAAGGCCAGAGCCAAAATGGCGGGGAAGCCTTTTCAGAGCCGTGATAAGAATCCCCAAGGTCGCAATCCATCATGCCAGATCGCCGTCTTTGCCCCCATTGTGTCGGTGGCGCACATTGTGATGTCACACGAAAGCGACACTCATTTTAATATACAGTGTATGATACATTTTATAATTTATTTTATTTTAAGTATCCCACGTCAGTTGCAACACATTTATAAACGTTTTAATGTATTTTTTTAATGTTATATGAGGAACATAAGTCAGAGAAAAATATGTAACAATAAAAAAACTACTGTTTTTATAACTAGAAAACTGTTTTGATTACAAAGTGAGAAATATTTAGCAAATGTTGATTTAAACCATAAAGTGAAGGTGTGTATGGCAGTAACTAGGGACAATTGGCATCACACAGAACGGGGTATTCGCCAAAAAAGAACTGAAATATTTTTTTAAGAGGGCATGCTTAAGATGTTGTTTTTGAATTAGTTAGATAAAATAAAAGTTAGATTTGTGCGTTAAAACACGTGGACGGGGAAACGGCTGCAGAATAAAATACAATTTCTCCACTGTACTTGAAGATAATAACGTTGAGAGTCTACTAATCAAAAAAAAAAGCACGTATACAATATACATTCCCTGCTGACGTCCTGGGGGTCAGATTAATGTCCTCCCAAACCGAAAGAGTATTTGCATGAACTCTTCTGATATCTTGGTAAATGTCACGGAAAAAGAACGTAGGGGCCCTCCACCAGGAACCAGATCTCTGTCTCTTTTCTCCTAGAACACCCTGCTGATTGGGAAATCAATTGCAGATGTCTGAGATCCTCATCTGATTGGAATGGACGGAGGAGAGCCAATTCGGCTGTGTTGATTAAAAAAGGGGGACATTCAAGTCTGTTCAGTGCCCTCCAAGATAAACCCTCACAGGCCAGGGGGAAGCTGGGGCAAGGAGATTTATCTCGTCCACAGTTAAATTATTCCATGGAACACATCAAAATCACGTATATTTGTACCATGAACAAAGCGTGATTGCACATCTTCTGTGGGTTTGCAGCAGATAGCAGAGGTTTCCTCCGGGGCAGGACAGAATCCTCCGGGGGGGGGAGTGCAGGGAAAACCCAATCTCTGGGCAGAGAGTGAGCACACTGATTGAATCTTACACTGAAATCCTAAACGTGAGTAAAGCGCAATCGCGGACGTTCGTTCCACATCGACACAGTCCCTGAAAGAAACGTTCGGCCTCGCCTCGGCGCAAGTGGCATTCTGATCCAAAAATATCACAGGCGTGCCGAAGCAACACCTGCAATCTGCAGATTCTGTGTGGAGACCATCGACGGCCCTCCGGCAAACCAGCGCCGAGGGAGGTGTCAAGAGCCAGGTGAAACAGGGACCGTCCGTGTCACCTATTTACACAGCACGCATCGCTTTCACGTCTTATCCCATCGCAAAAGCTCGCAGCAGTGGAACACAAAGGAAAACATTGTGATTCAAGGGGAGATTTTTTACCCACGGCGTCCTTGTTTCATTCACGCAATACCGGATCAGCCATAAACAAAGCAAGCCCCTTAATGAGTCTGTTTCTCTCAGTAAACACGACCGCACGAACACAGCCACACACACACAAAGCCTCAGTGATCACAAGGCCTTGTTATAGTTTTGCTTTGTTTCTCTCACCACAGAATTCAGAGATGTATCATGTAAGTGAGGAAGAAAGGTCTTCTTTTTTTTTTTACAAACGTGATAATGAGGTGTAGGTAATGCTTTCAGACGAAACTGCAGTCGTATTCACCCGTGATAACAGAGAGGGCGAAAAAGTGCCAATGAAGGTCCTGTAGGAACCCTGTATAAAAAACCCAGGCCTTGGGTCTCACCAAGGCCTTTTTCATGCCCTGGCTTGGCCTAGAAGGAAACACAAAAACAAAGGTAACCGGCCTGCAGCTGCTATAAAGACATGACAACCTCATTTATACTGTCCCTCTTGTCAACAACACAATACAGTACCAGACAAAGAGGGCTGAGGCCCAGATTCCAAGGGCCCGATTCCAAGGACAAACAAAAAAAAACTGGACATTTATTAGCGGTTTGACAAGAGACTGTGAGGCGTCTTGCTTCTCAGAGGCTGTGAAAGGGAACTTTTTTTTTTCACCCTTTCAGTCGCCTAGTTGTTTTCAGACTTAGAGAAGTACAGTGGATGCACTCCCTACACTTCATTAACACAATAAGTGCCACGCCATTCACAGTTGGAAACGAGCCGCCTTGTGACAGACACCCCATTATGCATTGTTCGTCAGCAGGGAGGCACGCTTGATGGAATGATTTTGTGGCATGGGACCAGATTGAGCTTCCTAAACAAATGATCTGAAGACCTTCTCCAAAAGCTCAGCCACACAGAAGAGAAGTGATGATGAAACACAGGTACTGCTCCCACACCGGAAGAACAATCCGCATTAATAGGCATTTATAATAACAAAGAGTGTAGTGTTTTACCCTTCGGCAACCTGCCATGTTTTTTTAAATGGAACAATTCTGAAACCTGCCATTGCTCCCCTCCACAAGATCCATCGCTGGGTCCTCTAAGCAAGGCCGTTGGTTTAACTTGGTCTTTGACAAGTGAGCTGTAGTTGAGTTGGTACAAAAATAGACCCTGACGCAACATCGCTGGAATAACCGAAACAATGTGGACCGAAGTGCGAACCAAGTGAACTTTCCCACTGACGTGATTTTGCAGCGATACCTGATGGCTGCCCTCCAATTGGATCTGATGTGACCTGAAGGGAAAGATGTTCCACCGGCAGAAGTACTGTCCAGGACCATCTTCATGCGCAGAAGAGCGGAATCTAACAAGGAAAACACAAACACTCACACAAATACACACACACACACAAACACACACACACACACACACACACACACACACACACACACACAAATTCAGATTGTGGTTCATAGAAGAAAGACTGATAAGTGGACTGCCGTTTTTGCACATCTCAGTTGAACATCAACCAATTAGGAAGATGCACCTTCTTAGCGGTTATTAGAATAGCCCTTCACCTCGTTAAGGAGCTCCGTTATAAACAACACACATACCCAGGTGTGGGGGAATTCAGCACGGGACGAGGTGCTGTGAAAGTAGATTGTCCTGGAAAGAATGAGGGCCAAGTTGGGTGACAAGGGGAGGGTGAGGCACATGAGAGCCACGGGCTGAGAAGACGACAGCTCTAAAACTCCATAAACGATGAACCAGTGACAATGTCACCACAAGTGACAATGTCACCACAAGTGACAATATCCCAGCCTTGGCCGGAGCAGCTTTTGCTGGTGACATAAAGGCTGACTGCCCATCAATCAGTCCAAAGAAAAGCCAAGGGTTGGGGGGGGGGTGGGGCTGAATGAGCGGAGACCTCAGGAATGCGAGCAAGGCTCTCTGGGACACAACAGACCCCAGAGGAACAACATGGCATCTCAACCCCAAGGGGATTGCATGCAGGATTAAGCTGAGAAATTGATCCTTTTGTGGTAGGTGGACAAAGTGGCAAAATCCCGCCTTGGGGGCGCCAAGCCCAAGACGAAGCATTGACAATGGCGTCAGTGCGTGACTCTTAAACAAATGACGACTGAGACCACCTAGGATGGTGGCACAACACATCCATTTAAAAACCTGAGCTTTGGCAGTTCATTTTCCAGTGAAGAGTGATGTTAGAACGACAACGCTCTGACCAAAATAACAATAGTGATATTCGGTTTGCCACTCAAAAACCTCCTTTAACCTCCAACCCGAATCCATTAAATAAATTTGGTGTCCGTTAATGAATCAATTAATTAATTGTGAGAAAACGCTCTGAAACAAAAGGGGTTCCGTGCCAATTGTGGGAGAGGTTTTCAATGGGCCTGCAGGAGCCAGAAACAGAAGCTCTGCCCAGTCAAGCCACCCCAGCCCAGGCAGCATTTTGGAAAGGGTGTACCCCCACTGTGGACTCCCTGGTCCCAATCGGCTAACACCACCAGCTGAGTTTGAACGCGTGAACTCCAGCTCGTAGGGCTTAGTCTGCACTCGGGAGACCACCTTTACCGACTGCGCTACCTGGGAGGTTTGGCGCGTTGTCGCTTTCAGTCAGGCAGCTGGTGGTTCGTCCCGTGGTTCGACCTCGTCCCATGCCAAATTCCATACCTGGGTTGCTGGTTCGAATGTACCCCCTGAGCAAGATATTTAATCTTCAGCAAAATGTTTAGCTGTAAAAGAGGATTAATTTTAAAATGGTAGGCTGTTTAAGTCGTTTTGGATGACAATGTCAAAGGTTTAAGCAACTGCTACCCCAAGGTCCTGCTCCACCAACCCAAGCAGAGCATGACACCGATTATTAATAAGGCCAATACGATAATCTTTATTATACGCCATTGTTGTAAAGGAAGATGATAGTAATACCGTGCCCTCTCATAACTTATCCCTCCCCTGTTTGTTGACCAAACTTCGGCTGGTCTATCCACTACCCCACATCTTCTAAATGGCTGCATTATCCAAAAGCACCATGCCACTAGCATGCAGTAACTCAAACCGTCTCTACACCTTGAACCTAGGCTTTTAAGCCCAGGTTCCCTTGTCAGCTAATTGATGAAAGACGGATTTAATCAGCTGATTCCTAGGCTAATTACCAAAAAAACAAAAAAAATCAATTAACAAATTAACTCCAAATAAATCCCTGTAATTAACTCTCCCTCCAGCTCATGACAAAAGCATCTGCTAAGCAACTAAAAAGTAAATGCACTACTCATCAGCCCTACTGACAGGTGTATTTACACTTAATTCATCCAAAGCACATACACCTATTGTGTGGATTCTGCGGGGTATGGGTTGCACCTGAGCGGAGAAAGGATCCTGCGAACGTTCTTATTGTTAACTGACGGAAGGCAAAAAACTAAACTTAAGCATAAACGATGTGTGCTTGAAATCAATAAATTAAGGAGCCGACTTCTCTCCAATCAAATAGGTTTATGCGTTTCCGAGAGCGTTAGTATACTAGGTGCATAAGCTTTGAATGGAATGCTCTTCTCGTACACACACACACACACACACACATACATTGTATAAATTCCAGCCGCCTAGTAGCTTCCATCGAAGCTAAAATCGGTTTTCACCAAACGAAGAGCTTAAAATGAAACAAGGTCCTCCAAGGCATCTTTCACGTATTGCAGTATTAACTTAGCATGACTTCATTATTACAGACGGGATATCTGTCCGTCAATGTATCGGGCTGGCACCAATCTCTCGTAATTAACTTTTCATTGGTCTCTTCTGAGGCTCTGACTCTAACCCAGGAGGCAGAAAGAGTCATCTGTAGGCAGTGCCACTCCGTCTCTGCATCGCGGCTCAGAGCGAGTCAGCGAGTCAGCGAGTCGACCCACTGCTGGCTGTTTTGGGAGTGTGAGGGTTTCGTATGTTCTTTATCAAGATTAACCGGACACTTTCCTGCTTTCCCACACGTATATTACACATGAGCACCTAGCAACGCACACTGCACATTTACAAAATCGCAACCGTTAGTGTTATTTATTTTCACTATGGAAACTCCTGCATGCTAAGTACCGGTCACGTCAATCAACGGGCTAAGCGCAGATCCAAACACATCCAAATTCCTCTTGACGTATTCAATCTAACAAGCCTTTTCTAAATCCTTTCTTTGGGTGAAAGCACTTTGTTGGGCCTGTGTTACTGCAATTCAACTTCATCTGAGAGCAAAGTTTGGCAAGCGGCTAATCGCACTCTACTGCACACATAACTGTATTTATTAGTGTTTTATTTTTATGAGTGAAAGAAATAAGATACTTACAGAAAAAAACCCATTAAATGCAACTGTAAAGTGTGATCAGTGGGTTGCCAAAGTTATGATTTACTCTCAAACTTACTGACAGAAATATTAGAACAAAGGCAGTCTTGATCAAATATTGTCTGTGTGCTGGACTTAGGTGTCACAGGTTCTTTCCTCTTAAGTAAAGGGCACTTCAGAAAGAGTCTATAAAAACTTCTTCCTTCAAAAGCCGAAAAGTGGCCAATGGCCATGATCCATTGTGACTTCGAGAACTTCAACCAAAAACTTACAGCTGGCTACCATCAGAATGATGGGCCATTATTTTAATGCAGACATCAGGAAGATGAAGACAGGAACCAGCTCTGGTTCTGGGAGTCCGTAACCGGTAACTCAGTTGGCTAAAAATAAAAATAAATAAATGAATAAAAACGAAAGAAAGAAGCAAGCAAAACCGGTCCCAGTGCTGCTTTTTAGAACCCAGACATTCATCTGTTGGACACATTTTTGTAGAACACAAAAAGCTGAAGTTCTCAGACCAAAGGTCTTGAAAGGTCGCTGTCAGTATGGAACATATGGAGAGTAGTTTAAACTGTACTTCCTTACTTCCTCCTCAAAATATCTTACAGGGACATAACAGTACATTTTCAATATATATTTTAGCAAACAATGTAATTGTCCCCCCTCCTTTTTTTTAACATTGTTTGCTCAAATTTATATCCAAAATTTGGGTGGAATAATTACATAATGACCGAATGTGGAACAGTTTGTGAATTATGTGGTTGGATCAAACAAGCAGAGCATTGCCCAGAACTTCTGAAAAAAGAAGTCAGTAAAAGAGAGAATTGATGCAATTAGCACTTGTTGGGTTAGCAGGGAAAAATCATACTGACACGGTATGATGGCATGTGTCAGAGAGACGGCCAGAACCAAGCAGCTGATAGGGGTTCTCAGCCATGACAACACTTGAGTCTCACGCAACTTCCTGGATTTCCCCTCCCCGCCAGCTTGTTCAGTCAAGGCTCGCACCCCTGCCATTTCTTACATGTCTGCGCCCACGCCAAGAACCATGATGTCACCCCCCCTGCCGTTTGCGAGTCTAATGACAATGACAGCCCAGATTCAGGGAACTGGGTCTGCTTCCAGGCCTGGGTTTCGCCTCCAGAACCACAGCTTCCACCCAGAACCAAGAGAACCCGATGGGTGGGAAGCACAAGGAACACAATCTCTGGGGCTGTCTTGGAGATGAATGGAATTAGGGAAGAAGGATGAGGGACTGAGGAGGAGATACTCAAGATCATGGAAAATGTATCTCAACATGTTCACCATTTAGTAGGCCAATATAATTGACATTTCCCTTTCGGAATTTCACCAATGGAGAATGAAGTACCATCTTCAATCATGCATAAACTATCAAACTGTGAATTTGCGTATTTTTGGTTTTTTTGTAGCGCCTGGTTTCATCGCAAAAGTTGAAACATTGAAGTCTATCATCGGTCAAACATCTGCTATCTTTCACGGGCACATGTTGTTTTTTCCTTTAGCTGATAAATATGGAAGCCCATGTAGCTTTTAATAAAAAATGCCAGTTTCTGAGATGCTACAGACCTTCACATATTTTAGCTTGAGCCACTTAGCGTGCCTTTGTCGTAAGTAATCCTAATGGCCTTTGTCAACTTGGAAGTCAAATATTTTCAAAACTCAAGTTATCACTGTTGCTAACAGAAGTTCAGATTCCCAGTGACTTCAGAATTTGGCCCTGATCCTAAAAGACGATGCGGTCATTGCATTCGGGATCTTAGACGGAGAACAGCAAGTGGAGGAAGGTCTTGGTGATGGTGATGGTGATGGGGCTGGTGATGGTGATGGTGATGGTGATGGTGATGGTGATGGTGATGGTGATGGTG